>QFEO01016040.1:0-15792 GCA_003316615.1 Amanita pseudoporphyria | reverse complement strand
AGTAAACGTATAATCACTTTCCAAATTGGTGAGTGAGATAGACTTACTTAAAACGCTTAGGATATCTGTACCTGCATTAATCTGCCTTGTGACAACATCGTCGCCGTCCATTAAGTTCTTCTTCTTTGATTCGTATATTTCGACAGAGAATTCATAGATCATATCCATCAAATCGCGCATTCTGTGAAGACGCTTTGAAGGTAGTAAATCGACAATTCGTCTTCTAGTTTTCATGGCTAGTAGCTTCGCTAATACAGGTAAGATATACATGCGATAGAACAGAAGCGAGAACGAGGTTGAGCTATGTTCGATTTCTGTGTGAATCACCAAGGCATTCTAAAGCACTGATCACGTACGTGAGCTCCTTGATAGCTTTGCTATAGGGATGAGGAGTAGAGTCTTCACGTAGCGAATCAAATGAGTATCCGAAACCACTTGTACCAATGAGTTCAAGTGCAGTGCGTGATAACCAGTGCATGAGGTCAGTCTAGTACAGTACATCAGTAACGAGGAAGAATCGATATAAGAGAGACTCACCTCGACGGGGCCATGGGCAACTTTAGGGTCGATCGCAGTCTTAAGCTGAATCGAGAGTTAGTCTAGAATCAGAACGGAACATCGAAAACTTTATGTTACCCTATGTGCAACCTCGTAAAAGTTTGGAACTTCGCAAAAGGATATCAGAGGTGGTAAATAGCATATAAGCACACCTACTCATTTCCCGTATGTGAGCTATACTGAAAACTGGATTCAGAATTTTGCGCTGCTGACGATGGTGATCGCCTATGTCTCTTATGAACCGGAGAACGTTTGCTAAAAAGCGCAAGCCAAACCTAAGGTTGACAAAAGGCCGTCTCCAAATATAATCTTATTATTCCTATTTTTGTTAGTTTCAAAAGCTGCACAGGATGGTATGCGAATGACATACTCAATGAAGGCCGTAGTCTCTTCGTAGATATGTTGATCCTGAAGACCTAATCAGAAAATTGCTAAGAATGACAAAACGAACTTACCTTGACTACAATATGATGCAACGCTTTCGGGTCGAGTACATAAAGCAGTCTTTCCTTCAGCGAATAAGTTAGGAAGACTCTTGCCCTATTTATACGGAACTTACAGCAAACAGGCCGTTCAGCCGTGCAATACCGCCGTCTTCAATAATATCAGTCATCCATGCATGTACCATAAGCGAAATGATCACAAGTCTGTCCAATGTGTTCATGGAAGTCCCATGAGTCGACATTGAATAATTGTTTAAAATTTCCTAGAAGCACCATCAATACGTACGAGTGAAGCCAAAAAATAATCTTACCCTTCCAGAATGAATTCGACGGCGGACCAGGAATGTTATCCAAAGGATTCTTGACGATGTATCTGTGGAACAGTCTCCAAAGAATCCAGGACAGGCCGAACAGAAGAGAGCCAGTCAATATCAGTGAAGGCATTTGTAAGTCTCGAGTTGCTAGACTGTAGCTTAGAGGAGGGAGGATTGCGAGTGAAGGTTCATCCCCACTTTTCACTGGGGTTCATCTACAAAACATCCGAAGCCTGATCAGGTAATGTCAAGCCAAAGTATCGGCTGCATCCCAATACTCTCCCTCAAGCCGAAGCCACGCCCGTCTCAGCAGTATGCTTTGGGCGCGGAAGAGGCTTGGTAAGGATCTCGGCAATTATCGGGCCTTGTTCGACGAGATCTCGAACCAAATGCAATCGAACAGCAATATATTTGCTGGAACTGCTGGTTCTTCGCCACTGCGATCGATTCGTCATTGTCACTTTTGATGAGAACCGGAAATTCTTGTGGATAACTAAGTCCGTCAAAAGTGTTTTGTGGCCAGCAGTCGTCCGCGTCATGATTGGCATAGGCAGCGTCAGCAAAACCGGAAAAGATGTTGGTGTCAGAATTGACGGAGGATCTTGTATATGTAATGCTGGGATCTGGGGTTCCAGCTAAGTAGTATAATATTCGTCGTTGCAGACTCGGATTGACGGTATATGCGGCCAACCGATTCACAGCAAATGCAATGTTGGCTGTGTGCAATTAGTGCGAAATTGGAGTTCCCCGAGAAGCCTTGTAAAAGAATTGCTCCGATTTCCCCGTTACCATCAGGATTAGGTACCAACTTAATGTTGAGATCCAATGGTGTCGTAACGCTATTGATTTCGGCAAGACCTTCGTGCTCAAGATGGATATGATATCTAATCTTTGTGAGATAGTAACGGAGTTGCTGGTCTGGGTTATCTTGATAGTTTTGTCCACGGCGAGGCACTTGATGCTACTGTATGCGTAATTGCGCTTCAATAATTTTCTACTTCCAATCCAGCCGGATAGACTAAAGTTCTTTCGATCTCACAGCCAACGAAGAATACGAAACATGGTCGCTAAACTGTATATATGAGTCTGTAAACGACTCGGCCACTCGGTTTCAAGAATGGGACCTCAAGTCGAATTAAAGGTGTAAATGAAAATCAGCATGATGGGAAACCAATGCTGCTTTTGGGCCAGGGCTAGGCTAGTGAAAATAAATGATACTGGTGGTTCAAGGTTATGAGTATATCGTTACATCAACCGTACTCCTTGGCGACAGCTTTTTTCATGAGCCAAACATAGAAAGCCCCCCCCCGTAAAATTGGTTTAGTACTAGGACAGTACCAATGATTAGTCTAGTCATCAGATACATGTATTCTTCAAACTGCTACACATGACATAGTATTTACTTTGCGCGGGAAACCACCAGCGGTAGACATGTGCCACTTTCCCCTTTGACAGTCGGCGCAGTAACAGCCGTCATCTGCCAAACAATCTCTTTATCCGAAGGTTTGAACTCGAAAGCCTCAACAAGCAACGACAGGACGACCTCTTATATAGCCTTTATCAGTCTCGAATTAACTTCACAGGGCTAGATCATCCTTACTCATTTCAAGCTGAGAGAATTTGAATCCGATACAGGCCCGACCGCCACCCAAGAACGTCATTCTGAGAACGAGAAATGGAATTGTAATGTGGTGACACATAGGGTAGTACGACTTACAAATGAGAATAAATGCCTGGGATGTGAGCACTAGTTACTGAGCTTGGAAGTGGAGAGAGCCAGCGTTCCGGTTTCCACTCATGGGCATCCGGTCCCCATATTTCAGAGTTACGATTCGAGTTGAAGGCTGATATGATCACTAATGTCCCATTAGGTACGAATATTTCATGCATATCTCGTCCATCAACCCCTTTGACTGGCGTCGATAGTGGTAATATAATGTCCTTCCGGGCGCTGAGTCTGTCTCAGCATCCAGCCGCGGATCATGTAATGTAACTGGCTCACGTTCTCTGAATCGTGGGTACGGGTGGATATCTTATAATGATGAGGTTGGAAATCAAAACAGTGGAGAAGCCACAGACACGTACAATCGAAGCGTTTCGCGAGATACAGCATCCATGTAGGGAAGCGAGACCAATTCGTCGTACGGCAGATCACCATGCTTCAGCCGGGCTTCTCTTAACTCTTGTCGCAGCTTGTCTTGTACATCAGGGTGAAGTGCAAGAAGATGTAAGATCCGTGATAAAGCTGTCGTAGTCGTATCCACCGCAGCAAAAGTTAATGTTCTGTAAACACATTATAGGTCGAGTTCAGATCAGCTGACTTGTCCGATTGATATACGTACGACATCTAGCGTTCGGCAGTAGTCAATTACTATTAAATGCTTGGAAGGCAGGATCTCACCTGCGCAATTAGTTCCTCCTCGGAGAGACGATCTTCTTCCGGAGCATCAAGATTCGCCTTCACTAAGTAAACGTATAAACACTTTCCAAATTGGTGAGTGAGATAGACTTACTTAAAACACTTAGGATATCTGTCCCTGCACCAATCTGCCTCGTGACAACATCGTCGCCCTCCATTAAATTCTTCTTCTTTGATTCGTATACTTCGACAGAGAGATCATAGATCATATCCGTCAAATCGCGTATTCTGTGAAGACGTTTTGAAGGTAGTAAATCGACAATTCGTCTTCTAGTTTTCATGGCTAATATCTTCGCTAATACAGGTAAGATATACATGCGGTAGAATAGAAGCGAGAATGAGGCTGGGCTATGTTCGATTTCTGTGTGAACCATCAAGGCATTCTAAAGCACTGATCACGTACATGAGTTCCTTGATAGCTTTGCTATAGGGATGAGGAGTAGAGTCTTCACGTAGCGAATCAAATGAATATCCGAAACCACTTGTACCAATGAGTTCAAGTGCAGTGCGTGATAACCAGTGCATGAGGTCAATCTAGTGCAGTACATCGACAACGAGAAACAATCGCTATAAGAGAGACTCACCTCGATGGGGCCATTGGCAACTTTAGGGTCGATCGCAGCCTTAAGCTGAATCGAGGGTTAGCCTAGAGTCAGAACGTAACATCGAAAACGTTATGTTACCCTGTGCGTAACCTCGTAAAAGATCGGAACTTCGCAAATGAATATCAGAGGTGGTAAATAACATATAACCACACCTACTCATTTCCCGCATGTGGGCTATACTGAAAACTGGATTCAGAATTTTGCGCTGCTGACGATGGTGATTGCCTATGTCTCTTATGAACTGGTGAGCGTTTGCTAAAAAGTGCAGGTCAAACCTAAGGTTGACAAAAGCCCATCTCCGAATATAATTTTATTATTCCTATTTTTAGTAGTTTCAAAAGCTGCATCAGGATGATACGAACGACATACTCAATGAAAGACGTAGTCTCTTCGTAGATATGTTGATCCTGAAGAACTAGTCAGAAAATTGCTGAGAATGACAAAATGGTGTTACCTTGACTACAATATGATGCAATGCTTTCGGGTCGAATACATAGAGCAGTCTTTCCTTCAGCGAATAAGTTAGGAAATCTCTTGCCCCATTTATATGGAACTTACAGCGAACAGGCCGTTCAGCCGTACAATACTGCCATCTTTAATAATATCAGTCATCCATGCATGCAGCATAAGCGAAATGATCACAAGTCTGTCCAATGTGTTCATGGAAGTCCCATGAGTCGACATTGAATAATTGTTTAAAATTTCCTGGAAGCACTATCAATACGTACGATGGAAGCCAAAAAAATAATCTTACCCTTCCAGAATGAATTCGACGGTGGACCAGGAATGTTATCCAAAGGATTCCTGACGATGTATCGGTGGAACAGTCTCCAAAGAATCCAGGACAGGCCGAACAGAAGAGAACTAGTCAATATCAGCGAAGGCATTGAGTTGCTAGACTGTAGCTCAGAGCAAGGAGGATTGTGAGTGAAGCTTCATTTATACGCTTCCACAGGGGCCCGTTGGAACGAAGCTTCCGTCCCAAATTAGTGATGACCAAGTTTTGTGTACACAAGCATGCTTCTTTGGAGTCATACCGTCTTAGGCGTGGCGCCAGTCCCAAATAACCAGACAGGCAAGTTGCCAAAAGAGTGGTAACACATGACACAAGTAGATTGGACATCTGCATTCGTTTGAAGTGCCATCCATTGGCGAGCGACACTGCTATCCGATCATTGTATAGATGTCATTCAACTTGGAGTTGAATTGGGATCCGATTTCGCATCTGTCTATACATTGTCATATAGACAGGGTCGAAGCGGCATGCGCTAATATCATTAACCGGCTGGGGACAAGAACACTGCAGCGGCGGACAATTCCGTGAAAGTAGTCAGCGAAGATTGATCCAGCGAGTGACGAATCTGACGCCGTTCGAAACGATAATGCTATCCAATTTTAGTAGCACAATAAGTCGTATGGGACAGATCCGTAATAGCGAGGGCATGGCCGAGCAGGGGCGGGCAAATCTGAGTGCTGTTATTAGGCATTACATATTGTTTCTCCCATGCATACAGTTCTTCAAATGTAGAGGCTCTTTGATGTCCAAGTAAGGATGTGAATGACCTAAAATAAGAAACTTTTACGAGAGATAAACTGACAAAGCAGGCAGCTTACCGGTTCGGTGTGTACACTTCGCGTTCTGCGTTCGTTATGCAGGTCGAGACAATCTTGAAGCTTGAAGCTTGAAGCCGGACCGGAAGCAGAAAATTTCCAACCTTGGCAGTAATAGCGCATTGACGGAATGCCCACCAGAGAAAGGTGCATCATTCGTTCTTCGCGCATAATCGCCGAGTCGGCCCCCGAGCTATCACAGCCAGCTTCCAGCTTCCGAGCTTATCCGGGAAGTCTGACATGACCAGTTATTCCAAACTAATGGCCTCGGTAGTGTCAAGATCCGGATTTGTTGATGACTTTTGAATATTGAATATTGATCCATTGATGTCGCCTGCGACTCGACGGAACCGCTATCCGTTAAGCACATCCCAATAGCTAGTTGCACTTCAAAGTCGAACACTAGGACTAACAAGACTTACTACGAGATGTATATTGGTTGATATAATGCAAGTTAACATGGGCAGCACGACATGATCAATACCACCGCCTTCGATTGCCAATGCCTTGTATTTCCTACTCTCTCAGGCTCCCCTACGACATCCGCCCGGCAACAACCCGCCCGGCAACCTAATAGACCCTTTCCTGCGTACCTTAACTATCGCTCAACAAAGGAACAGACGACCAGACTGTTTTAACAACTCCAAAAGCATATTCATTGTCTTTGCATCTCCAACCCTCTACATGGCATGTAGAGGTTAAACAGCTTATCAAATGGACATATGGTTCCCTCACACCCACCCACCTAAATCTTACATCTGTACACCATTGAAGAGGAATTGACAACACAGTACCTGATACTGCAAAGGATATGAATTGACTCAACGTGTGGTATCCTCATCATACGAAAAATCTCGTAGTATTTACTACTTAGTACTTATCGCTAACGCAATATAACTTTACACCATAGTTTTCATGCGATGCTGCATCTTTACGATCGGGTAAGCGCACGACAAACCATAGAATCCCCCTCACCATCGTGTTTCACGGGTTTGCCCAAGGCTCACTAACCACTGCAGCGAACTGCAAATTACGACTTCGTTGATTAAATTCAGGTTATTGCTGCATATCTGTCACGAATCGTCGTACCACCAGGTCAATAATTCTGGTGTACAAAAACTTGAGAATCTTTTGCCAGTGACATGCATACTGTCTTCCAGGTAAACCATCCACCATCTCCAGTATCGCCCAAACTAGCATGTCTCGATATTTGACATACTATGTTATTAGCTTATCTGCCGACGCGGTGATCTTTGGCCTCCCCCCTCATCTATCCGTGATCGATTGATCTGCTGAACGGATATTCGAACGATGCGTTGTCACAAAATGGTGTGAATGGGAAGGTGGCCGTACAAACGTGTAATTCTACATCGTATATGGTGGGAGGTCGGGAGGGAAAATCTATATATCAATGGAGTACTTGCCATTAGATTTTATTCGTAGACGAGTTTGTTGATCCAGTGGACCCGATCTCTGCTAACCTGAAGTCAGATCTGTAATAACTAGTAAAATAGTGATGGCGGTGCGGTCGTTTTGTTGTCCAGTGAATTGGATACACGCCAAGATCTGTTAGAGGCTGGAATCTCTACATATGATTTTAGGTCCACCGAATACCGCCGGGGACTCATAGTCTCGCAATGAAATAATCTGCCCCTTTACTCCTGGAGTTGGTGTGCAAACCTCCGGTGATTATTCGCAGTATCTGTAGCGTCGGTTTCGTCAGGTCTCCCCAGAAATCAGAATGCCAAGGACGATAGTAGTAAGCGCTCCTAAAATAAATGAAAGTCCAATTATTCCGTATACTGGAGCCGGAAAGTAGCCATAGGGAAGGGTGTGTTGTACGCGGAAATAGCGGAAGGTGCCTAATGGTCCGACCGACTTGTGTTTAAGTTGTGTGGTGAAAGAAAAGGCCGAAACGAACCCATGATAAGTACGGCAAGTCCACAGATGACCATCGTCGCGCCAAGGGGACGAGCATACCGACGTGGAAATCTCACTGAGTTGGCTTGTGAGACACTGAATAATTGGACGAGGACTTTTAGGAAAGACCACTTCAATCGTTCAGCTATATGCATGATAAGAGGACACTCGCCCACTCCCACAGAAGAGATTGCCAGACTGGTCCTTACGTATGACAAAAAAGTCCTTTCCAGCGAAAGATGGTCTCTCGCCACAGATCCCGTGTTGGCCAGGATGAATCTGACATGGAACGAGTTAAATAAAGTCCTTGTTTCCGCTTCTGAAACGTCCCCGTGCGCGTCGGATGCAAACACCCTATCCTCTTCATCGTTACCAAGAAACCGGGGGGTATCCGGCGCGTTTGGAGGGCCTGTGCGTCTCTGTTTCGCATCGTTAATGTTCGGCCCGCATTCGAGCTGGGCCTCAGGCTCTGCCGTCACATTTTGACTTGGGAAATCGGCTTCGAGATGGAGAGGCGTGCCTGGGGGTGCTTGGGGATGCTCAGGCTCGTTCGAAGGTCTTAACAGCCGCGGCATGTTCTTTCTCTCACGACCTCCCCCAATTTAAAGACACACCATCCTTGTTGATTTTCCAATCAAATACGGGGCAATCCTTTGTGCATTTTTGCTATAGTACAAAGTACACGATAGATAAGATTCTACAGGCTATGTTTTGTTAACTAGCAGGCCATGAACCTAGTTGTAGCCCTATCGGAAGAAAATTGAAGAGGGGAGTTTAACAACCGAAAGTCTATTTATTACATCTCTAAATATATGAACTACTCTATGCCTCCAAGCGCCCACTACTCGCGCAGTTCCGCCCTCTCTCTCCATGACTTACCCATCCAGTATGTGAGCAGCATGAGAAACCCACTAATAAGCATGATAAATGCCCATATCGTCATCATCCAACCTAAAATTGATTCTCACTATTAAAATGTATTATACATTGTGCGTCTCACATACCGTTACCCAGACCATCTTGCATAGGCACCGCGACCTCCGTGGCAATGAACGCCAATACACCACGAAAGGCACTGTTCGTCGCGACAGCGACAGAAGAACGGCCCTTGTTTGAATCAACGATATAGGCTAGTGAGCTTGGGTAAGGCCATCTGAATAAATCGTTAGTCAACATGTGGGACGATGGAACGTACGGCATACATATAGAAAAAGCCGTTCACGAATAAAACCACGCAGACAACAGCAATGTGCACATGTTTTTGCCATATCCACCCTAAGACGACGACTAAGGGTGGTATTGCGACAATGCCCGGTAACGCGCTTTTCAACCGCATCTATATGGAAAAACAAAGTCGGTGATCCTTACTGAGGAAAGGGAATGAAAAGCTCTTACCTCCGGGTAGCTCACACCTCCGTTAGCCTCTTTCGACTTCGCCAAACTATAGTCAGACCACCGGCCCCCAATAAGACTGCCTGCTATACATCCTTATGACGCAACACACAATGCAATAAGACACATAATACAAAAGGGGCATTTCTTGGCTGCTGCCTGGAGGAAGGGAGAAAACGCCTATTTACCTATTCCAAATGATAATAAGACGAACCCGATCTTCAGTGGGTTATAGCCATAATCAAACCCAAATGTGCGTGCAGCTACGTATGAGGCCATGTAGTTGTAAGCAAAGGAAAGGCCTATTTGGTTAAAGTTTATGCTCGTCGCCTTAACAAATGTGGTATGGCAACTTACCTGAAGAAAGGAGAATAGTCAAATTATTAAAGCGACGAAGGCATTGCCAGATTGGCCTGAAAGGGCTAAGATCCCGTAGAGATAGGTTGACCTGCGTGAGGTCTGGTGTGGCTCCTCCCTTTTTGATATTTTCATCTGTCTCTCCTTTTTCGGCATCCTCAATTGTCATCTCTCCGTGGCTTCTGGTATCATCTCCGATAGTAGTTGTACGCGATAATGATTGGTGCTTTAATCGTGACTTCAAAGCTCTCTGATATACGAGGCTACGCTCTTTGCGGTATGTGTCCCGGAAGAAGACGAAAAACGAGAGACAGTTCAATCCAGCGAGTATAGACAGGAACCAGAATATACCCCGCCAGTTGAAACCCGTCGTTAGTACACCGCCAATGATAGGGCCAAGTGCCTGACAGTTATAGTCAAGAGCTCATTGGCAAAATATGTTCAGCGCTGCATGATACTGACCGGTCCGAGCAGCGGTGCCATATAGTAAACTCCCATCTAGACGTAGCCATGAGCCTCTCTTGTTGACGAACGCGTGTAGCTGCAATATTTACCTTCGTTCCTCGTTCCTCGGGGTCAAAAATATCAGCTAACGTCGTTGCACCAATGGATATAACAGCACTTGACCTGGACGGATATTATGTAGGGATAGCGCATTAATGGGTGTTACACTTACCCTGCTGCTTGGAGGCATCGGAAACCTATCACGCTACATGGCCATCAGAGTTTGCTTGAAGTAACATTTCCAGAGTACTTACCAATTCATGTTGGGACTTAATGCGACAGCCACTGATGCAACCGTAGACAAGGTCAACGAGATCAGGTATACTACCTATGCAAGATACTCATTTGCAAATTCCGATAATTCATCTTATCATGGCTCACCTTCCTGCCCTTGATCTCGCTGATGGCTGTCCATACCCAAGGCATCAGGCCCTGAATCAAAATAAAAAGCGAGATGCTCAAGCTGAATTGACCACTCGTTGCATGCAGATCGGCAAGCATCTCTTGTACCGCAGCTGTACACGAGGAACAAGAATAAATTTCAATTTTAGTCTTAAGCACGGATCGAGCAGTGAAGGAAAGGATGGTGGGCTACAGACGATTTTGAATACTTGCTGACAATCCAGCAATCATAGATGCCGAAGCTACCAATGTTAATGTGAGGTTCTGCAAAACGTGCACATGATCAGCATGTATTGAAAGTCCAAAACAATACAATGGCGTGCCTTTCGGAAAGACGTCCATTTTCTTGGGTCGTTATCTACTGGTACGTGTTCAATATCATAATCGTGAGCAGAGTCATGTGAAACCGGAGAATCAGCGATGGAAGGCTTGGACATTTTAGGGCGGGATAGGTCAGGTATTGTTTAACCGTACCCGAAGGAGTTCAGTTGAATAGAAAAAAATCGGACAGGCTCCCGCTGCGTTAAAAAGAAAATCGCTTGGGAGACTTCCAAACAAAGATAACCATGTTCCGGCGGGAATAAACCTATGAAACCCATGCTAGAGTCGTTGCATCCGATGTGGACCGAAAACAGACAGGTTCACGAGGACCATCAAGCCGGCGGCATTACGGCATCTTATTTATCCTTTCTCGCGGTCATGGCGGCCGTATTGCCGAATACGACCGTTCGATTGTTTAGGGGTGTATGCGTGAACGCGTGAACTCCAGACATCCGGAATGGAGATGCTTGCTATTATCATTCAATCATCTAAGGGCAAATGTCGTTACATGGATTTGGTTTTCTGGATGGCACCTTATCAGTAAGGTGGAGCGAAAGGAGGTTCGGACCGGTTACAAAACACCCAGATGTCGCTAACCCGTCATAAAATGATGGCATACAATGTCGTATAAAAAGTCATATGCCGCATCACCGTCTGAACGTGTGCGATTGATTACCGCCTTTGAACTCGCTATGCGCTTTTGGAGGGGCTGGAAAATCGCCATAGAACATGGCTACCCGTGCCTGAGATAAAAATGTGCGAACAAGATAACAAGCAACGGACCTTTGGCCTGTTTTTTGAGTCTTTTTTGCTTGATCTGTCTGTTTTCGGCCTCGTTGTTAGGGTCGTCATCCAGTATGTTGGGTACGGCCGAAAAATCGAAACCCTCCTGTTCGTCCGGCGTCTCACGGATAGCCATCCCAGCATCTTGAGAATCAGGCACCCCTTCCTTACTCACGCTCCCCACCCCCTCAACACCTGGCGAGTGATGTTCCGGAACCACTTTTGGAACAATATTTCTTTTCCTCTTCTTAGAACGCGTATGACCAACGATCACAATGGTATCCTCGACACGCTCATCAAGGGTTCTAGGCTTCCTCTCCGACGCGGGCACAAATGGTACCTCCACCTGCATGCCCAAGACATCAGTCATATCTTCTTCCGCTTTTGACTCAGCTTCAGCATTTGAGACTTCCATCCTTTTCACGGTAGTAGCCTGTTCGACTCATTATGAAATAACTCTAGTACTGCTCAAAACAGAACTACCTTCAGCGCCGATGGTGCAATAACGAGTGTGCTATTAATGCGAGACACAAGTTGCTTGAAATGGGACTTGGGCGATGACTCATCTAGGACGTTCTGCTGATACCTTCGGTGCCCAAAGAGAGCGCTTTTAGTAGTAGCTAAATGATTTGCTGCTACAATCGGCGACAGAATCGTTGTCTTGAAGAGGGACGACTGCCGCTTCGTTGTGACCGAAGAAAATGCCTTAGTACCTGCTCTTTGTTCGACGTGACACTTCGTCAAGAATCAAAACATTCATACCAGCAGCCCAAATATCCTGTTCAGTAGCATTAACGTTTTGCTTTTCTGCCGTTCTTGACACTGCTTCTCCTACTGAAGCTACCACTTGCACTACGTCTGGAGGTTGTTCTGCAGCTACAACTTGGGCCATGGGTGAGACTAACGTCTCTCGAAGCGCATCACGAACAACGTCAAGAAGTTCTTTGGCTCTTCTACGTATTATCGGAGGCGGGCCCGAAGGAAACATGTTCAGCAGGGCAGCCATATCGTTTGGAGGACGTTCTGCGAGCTGGAACAAGTAGTGATTTGATAGGACATAACTTCATTGCGTTAGGAGGATCCATTCAGATCTTAAAACGGAACATACCGAGTGCTCTCGTCTTCCTCCCGAGCAACTTTATCCCTCCAGGCATGTAAAATACGGTATATGGTGCGTTGCACCCTGCCAATGTTATTATCGTTATTAGCGAATAAAAGCGGTTTATTCCACTTTCGCGCTAGTGTGTCCCATCCACCTGGACCTGAACCAGACGCAGCATCGTATACCTCTTTCCGATATACCCGGAGGGAAGTCTCGTGGGATCGAGCAATAGCAACATGCAAGAGGGAATTCTGCCCGTTTGTCCCCGATGTAGGTGTCACTGAAGATGACGGAGAACGGGGACCGGACCGGGATTGAGATCGGTCAATTAGAGCATTACGCAGACAGTCGTATATGTAAAGAAGGAAGTGGGTATCCGCGCGAGCATATAAAAGCATTTCATTGGGTAATGGTCTGTCCTAATTCAATAACAAGCTTTTCAGGAAGATGAAATACTTGCCGTATCCGCCAATCAGCTAGTTGATATCTCTTGTCGGGTACAAAGTCGCAATACATCTCGAGAAGATTAGCAAGTCCATGTCGGGGAAATTCTGCATACAATCTCATCAACAAGAGACCCCATTGAGAATGGAATACGAACCTAGTAGTTTGGACGCGTGAAAAGTATCGAACAGGTTGACAATATAAAGATTAAAATCCTGCTGTAGCCAGAGAACGTCGCTATCCGCGCCATGAAATACCTACAAATCTTCGTTAATCACAGCTGGCCCAATAACGGCCACACACACCTTAACAATCTCGGGATTTGTAAATATTTCATTAACCTCTACAAGTTCCTCCCTTAACGCCAATGCATCTACAATCCAATCTTCTTGTCTCGTACTCAGCTGCATCAAGCAAACGAACCCAGAGTAGCTTCGATAGCTGTTGTGTTCCAAGTCTACTGCGATCTCAGATGCCAGCCGGAGTTTGGCAAGCATAGGTTGAAAATCGTGAGGGGTAGACACCCACGTGAGTGGCGTACTCGACATCGGCATGGGCGAAATGGGTGTTTGATTGACGAACATACGCGCGGGGGGAGTAAAGTGGTCGATTTCATATCGGTAGGGATGTATTTGGCTATTATGCAAACGATTAATATTATTAGCCAGTAGAAGTGAAAGGGATGTATACATAGACGACTCTCCATCCTGGTCTTGTGAATCGCGGCAGTCATAGCCAAGGGGTACTCGAGCATTGTATTTGTGCATAAGCGAAGGATACCATGGAGCATCTGAGTTGTCTATCTTGCGTTTGAATGATAGTTGCGGTTTTGGAATATGCGGGGCGTGCTGCAGAGCTGGATCAAGATGGCCACTCGGTACCGATAGTTTTGACTATAAAGGGTCTTTAGTTGTTTCAAAGACGTCGCCGTCAGTTCGTACCTTGATTGTTGCTTTTTTAGTCGTGGCGGGTGTGAGATTTACAGCAATGGCAGGAGGTTTTGTGCGTCCCAGGAACTCGTCCAAACAGATGTCCTAGCCAAAATCAGTAAGACGTTGCCTTCCTTACCATCACTACTCACTGTTCTCTCAAATAACTGGTCCATACAGTCAACCACGACTGAATGGAAATTATCCACAACATCATCATGCGACTCCAACTTCGCCTTTCCCTTGTCTTTTGACCTCGCCGTAGCATCAGCGGTATTCACAAGCGATAAAAGCTTGTTCGTCAACACCAGTAATCGTGTGGAAAACTCATCCAAGTCTTGTGAGAGGCTTGCGTCCATCGACCGATGAAACGAAACGTCTGGCGGCATGTAAACTGCATTGCGCGTCGCTTTCAAGGCAGCTTGTTGCAATTTTTGGTTATATTCATCGAATGTGTGCTGGGAAAGAGGGGAAGCAGGCGATGGCGATGGTGAAGGAGAGCGCGAGTCCATCGTCCAGTACGATGGGTCGAAGCGTGACAAAAAGCGAAGATAGCCACGTGATGGGAGCCAAATGGAGTAAATTACATTTCAGGCTATCCGTTGACCAAAACAGGCAACTAACGAGACATCTCGCTTGACCATGTTTCGACGCCAAACATCGTCTGCTTATTCCCCGTCCCCCTTGTCTCGTTCCTATTCATCAAACGACGATGTCCCAGATAGGACCGCTTCGCCTGAGCAAGACGTCGACGAAAATTCCTCTAGCGCTGCTTCGTCTGCATCTACGCTCTCTGATATCTCGCTATTCGGACACCCTTTGGAAAGAGTCGAGCGAAACCCTGCCTCAGATGCAGACGAGATCTGGCCTGCCTTTCTTGCTGGTAGCCAGTCTTCGTCAACTGATTCGTCAGCGTCCACAATAGACTACATGTACGCGTTATCTATATTTTTTCGTCGTTCTCAAGCCTTTCTAGCAACTTTGACGCCCTTATCGAGTCCGTACATAGTATGGAGATACGCCCTTATATGACCCAAGATCACTACGCGAGCTGTCCCTTCCTCTTGTCATTAGGCCGCCACTTACACACCACAGATAACGGTTTCATCTCCCCCTGCCGAACTCAACTACAAGCTCATGGTCCGAACACTCGCCAGAACGTCAGACGAATTACGGATTTTAAACAACTTGAATCAATCAAGCCACCGTGCAGACCCCTGGAATCCGGCACCATATCTTCTGTGCACTTTTGACCGCGATGAATCCGATGTCTATGCTTGTTTTGAGCACCTAACATCATACGACCAGCCGCCATTTCGTACTGTTGCGAACTACATTGATTTCTTTGGCCAAGTGCTAGAAGTAAGTCGTATATCGCCCTTGTACACCAACTTTCGTTACTAACTTGTGACATCTTTCGTCATACCTAACGTCATATTTAGGGACTAACATTCCTGCACGAACACTCCATCGTTGGTCTCAATTGCTCTAAGCGCTCTTCATTTATGATCGACCTCAGTGCCGGGTCTTCTGCTGAAGAATCCCGAGTTGGAAGCACAACCGCGTCTGCACCCCACTCCCGTCCTTCCCACCTAACTGACAGACACGCTTCACATCCTCATTCTATGCATTCCTCTCCACATACTTCGCCATGTCCTCGGACGACGACCGATAGCAATGTAGTAGGC
>QFEO01014769.1:0-12585 GCA_003316615.1 Amanita pseudoporphyria | reverse complement strand
AATTGGCGATCCTCGACTTATACTTGCCATCCAATAAATTATCCAACTGTAAAGTGGTAAAGGGTAAGACAAAAACTACAATGGATGTTAGTCGGAGTTACCGTTTTACAGCTGATTCTCATTAACCCGTCTTCGGAGACTTTGTGGCACGGCAATATCTTGCCGTGGGCTTCGTTGTCTCCGAAGCCCGGTAAACCAGGGGCCAAAAATTTAGCTGAAGGCGAGTCTCTATTGAACATTGGACTTGCTCGTGTCAGAGGCCTAAAGTCCTCTGTTCCATCACGCCTTCTTAGTGTTCGGACTTGCTGACGCTTGGTATAAGCTTGAGCTGGGGAGGACATATCCGGACCATCCATTGACGACTCTTCCGAGTACGGTTCTAGATACATCGACGGAATCACAGCAGAGAATGCACGGCGGACGGGAGGAGAAGGGGCAACTGCATTCGTATCCTCATCCGTTTGATCTTCTAACGCGTCATATGCAGATTGAGCTGAATGCGTCTCCGATGGGAGGACCATGGCTGAAAGTACAGGCTTACGCGAATGTTTGGACTGGTTGCTAGGCGGTTTCCCAAGACCTTCGAGCATTGGTTTGTCCTTAAAGCGAGCGAATAGATTCGTTCCGCACATCCGATCAACTTTGTTCTGGGAAGGGGACGAGAGCAGGGAAGGCGAGGACGAATTATCATGTGTTGTAAGCTTCACCTGTTCGGGCGAAACAGAGCGACGTTTCTTTACTTGAGGACCAGATGGAGAATCGAGAGACCGACGAGGAGACATGGTTTCAAAGAAGAGATTGTTAAAGGCCGTCACAGTGGTGGCAGCTGAATGGACTACCGGAGAGGAAGACAAAAAGGCGTTATTGGATTCGGAAGCAAACGAGGTGTCCACGTCCATATCATCGTCAACTGGAGAGGCTGGTGCGGTTGGTGGCTGACAGAGGTAACAGTCAGCCACTGCATGATACCTACCAATTGACATACCTGAGACTCAAGAGGGTTGGGTGAAACCGATTGCTGCATCCATTCAAATGGAAGTGTGGACCGTTGTATGTGTGTTCCGTTTGACTGAGACGAAGGGAATTTCGGTGGCTTGGATGCAACATGCAGGCTAGGATTCAAAGTATTGCCAATATTGTTGCCAAAGAGGCGTGCTTCACTGGTATACGCACGGGGACGCGTTGGTGCGGGAGAGATGTCCATAGGTTCGGCGGCGTTAGATTTTTCTTGAGGCAGCGCAATATTGTGACGCGGAGGTGAGTGAAGAGATACCGTAGAAGCGAATGAGACTTCGAGGTCCGAGGATAAGAAGTCGTCCACATCTTCGGGAGGTGGCTTTGGGAACCTCTGACTACGTTTTCGCGAAGGCGCAGGAGGAGGAGCAAGATAAGTGGAGGAAGGATTAAAGAATGCCATTTCCTGGGCAAGGTCGCTGTCAACGAAAGAACAGTGCTTGTATGAGTACCTCGCAGACTCTATTAGGCGGTCTAAGAACGACATGATCGAAGCCGACAGTTAATACCGATGGGGGGACTCGTTAACGGCGAAGGCAAGGTGGCAAGATAAAGAGGGGGAATAAATACGAACCAAAACAAGGTGGCTCAAGGTTGAAATTGTGGCTGATTTAAACGCGATTTGAGGGCCAGCTGCAGGGCAAACTTCGTCAGACACATTGATTGGTCACGAAATAAGGTTTGAATAAATAAAAAAAGCGCTATGGCCATTGTCCACCCAACTTGGTTGACGTAGCCACCTGTTCTCAAACAACCAACCGAGATCATTACCGTCTGGGGATAGCTGGATCATTGAGTAAAGATAGAGTGATCCCTAACCTTTGTATGCCTAACGAGCGGACTGTCGGAGGAGGCCGCGCCTTGCAGCAAGAAGGATTTCAGCACGTTGTGCTGATGGTATCAGGAAGAAAGAACAAAGGTGTTCTCACGGGTAACCTGAGTGAGCGCCAAAAGTGTACACTTGTAGGTCCAATTTAGCTTTAGTTGTCCCTGCGCGAGTCACTATAATCAGGGGCTTGTTATGGCCCTAGGGGCAAATACCGAGCACAAAAGGTAGAGAAGGGTGTCGCCGGAGGAGGGGGAAGTGTGGGCGGTATTTCTTTCTTCGCCGCTGGCGCCTGGACGCGGTCAAGTTGGAACTTGGGAGCGCCCTTCCATTTGGGCATTAAATTGTCATGTTCAACTTTCCACGTGACCGCGTATCAGATTATCTAAACACCTATCAATCGACTCTCGCCTTCCGCGTCAAGCTTTCCTCAGGCGACTCCCAATTGATTTCCTTCCATCTATGGACCTGTTAGCACGCTTACAAAGTTTACAAGTGGCACTTACGCAGGGAAAGTATATGGGATGTTTTCGTAGTATACGTCAGAATGATGCTTCTGAATGGTATCAATTAGATGTTCATATACAAGCTAATTAATCATCAGTGAGACATAATTACATTAATGACTAGGCCACCGTACCTGATGTCCAGCCTCATTTGGGTGTAACCCGTCGACCAAAAATTTGCTGAGATTGTGCTCTTCCTCTCCAGCAGCCTTAAACATGGCAGACCATACATCAACTACGGCCAAACGTTCTGTCATTGCCACATCTAGCACGGCTTTGGCATATTGTTTCGTGGTCAAAAATTCTCGGTCACAAGCCTGTGGAGGGTCACGAGCTGCAAGAACCGCTGCACGTTGGTGCGTGTTCACAGGAGGGGGCGTCATCAGCACAATATACGTTGCTGTACTTCTATCACGCGAAGTCTCGGCATTCCGGACGAGGGATATCATTTGGAGAAGGTTGGCCACGAATTTGTCCAACGGTACATGTTGTGGTGATGGCGGTATGCAAGCATCGTTTGCTCCAAACCAAATAGTAATTATCCGTATCTTTGGTATCTGCTCATCCGATCGTTTAACTAGGCACTTTCTAAGAGTCAACACGAACTCGCGATGACGTGCAGGTAACTCGTGCCTGTTTTAATACTGGCAGACCCCAATCTGTGTTGTATCCTGAGAGACCTCTGTTCAAGACGTCTAGTCTTCGAGCGTACACATCTATCAGAGGCGATAACAATGACTTTGTCATTATCTGATAGGGGATTAAGTAGCATATCAGATACACACGTGCTAATCTCTGTCCAAAACCATTGTATCCTGGTTCATATGAACCTTGTGTGATGGAGTCGCCGAAGAGCATGAACACATCCTGAATGTTCGCTACACCTCCCATGTTGTGCTGTATGGTTTGTGATAATTTTGTGACGAGTATTCACGATAAGCCCTAACCCCACGATGGGAGAGTATGAGCCCAAGACTAAAAGTTATACATCATACACCAATATCATGTTGTACAAGCTTTCACAGCCACTAGATACGGGTTACAATCAATACGGCCTAGGGCGATAGTCAGAAATAGTCAAATGAGAAGTAGCCTTCTTAGGATACAGGGAAGAGAGGAATAGAATGAAATAGATTAGATGACCCTTATGACCTCTTCGTCGGCTAGTAAATTGCGTTTAAAAACTGCATTAGGCAATGCAAATGGATTTACCTTCTTGCGAGGAGCACCCTTAGCACTCGTTGCTTTTGCAGCAGTCTTAGAACTGGCAGACTTTACAGGGGCCTTCTTGGCTGCAGCTTTAGCTTTCGAAGTAGTTGTCTCCCCTATCGCAGACTAACAAAAGCTATTTAATCGTTATATACAACATAACAGGAAGTAACTCACTCGTTTCGCAGTACCACGCTGCGCCGTCGTGCTAGATTTTCGTGCCGTCGTGGACAATTTTGACTTTGCGGCTTGTATCTTCTTCGTTGTTGCTGCCGTCTTCTTAGCACCGGTCGTCGACTTGGGTTTCCCAGCTGTAGTATTCTTAGCGTGGGCAGTTCCTGTTGTTCCAGTCGAAGGTTTCGCAGCAGCAGTCTTGCCAGTTTGTTTCTTAGACGTAGCTTTTGTTGTCTTAGCAACTGCCTTTCCTGCCTTGGTAGACGCCTTCGCCGTTGCCTTCACAGAAGGTTTGGTGGCGATGGCCTTCGTTGGGGCGGCGGCCCTCGGCTTGGTGGGCTTATTCTATATCCTCGTCAACATCTAACGATAATCCATCAAGAGTTTACTCTACCTCTTTAGCTGATGTATCAGCTTTCGTCTTTGGTGCGAGTTTGACTCGCCCTGACGGGCCTGAGAGGAATAATGTCAGTCATGATGCATGAACTGCTGCCCAGCTCCCACCTTTGGGAAGTACGAAAAGTCCCTTTTCACTCCCCGATCCAAGAGCCTTAGAGAGCATGACGTTCTGCGCAGCGGTCATTTCCAATTTATATTTCTGCTCAACAAACCTAAAGATGAAGTTTATTAGGCATCGCTGATATGGTGCTGTTATTCGCCTACTTCTTGATCTGGGGACGCGAAACGCCCTGTCTAGCATGATCCGGGTGGGCAGTTATACAAGCCTACAAGAGCACCAGACGTAGCATCAGTACTTGTTAATCGTTTAAGGGATTTCATGCAAAGGCGACAAGTAGAATGCAATGTGTCATAGTGTTTCAGCAGGAACACCGCAGGAACGAGAATGATTCTACGAGGAATCATGGAACAGATTGAAGACAATTGAAGGCGATGGCAAAGGAAGGTGTGAAACATTAAGGAAATCTCGCCGCACTTTAATCATTTCAATCCATGACGGATGGGTAGCTTGCGGTTTCGCGGATTTCGCTGCAGCACTGGTTGCCTTTGATCGACTCATTGTTGGTGGTTGAAAGCTAGAGGTAGAGATGGATGGGGAATGGACGACGGGGGGAAGCACGATTGTGGGTGGAGTGGGGAGGCCTAATGGAAAGGGGTCAAAATGCGTACAGTCCGGGCTATTTATACTAACACGATCGCGTACCTCACGTGATGCGGCGCGTCTCGATCAACAGACTGCGGGACCCAGCTCGGTTCCCGCCTCGCAGCCGCAGAATTGACTCCGCTCTGACCACACCTCAAACGCTGTGCTCTCCGCCGCATAGTTTCTTCAATCACATCCCCCCAATGCTGCAGAGACGCGCACGCGCGACGCGTCAATACTGATCAACAATATTGACTCGTCACACGAGTCACGTGTCACCTCCTGGGTCTTCACATGTCTGTCACCCCCTCCCTCAGGGCATCCGCCCGCTCTGCGTATCGAAACCTATATCGTGCTGCTTCCTCAACATTCAGAGGTGATTGTCGTCTTTTCACCTAACTTCCTAAATGACAATTCTCTAGGTGATGACGTCACCCTGGGAGGTATTGCAATTTTGCCGTATTTGTTATCCGCCTGTTGACAACAAGACTCGGAAGCTTTTCGACAGAAAATGCGACAAGATGCCATACATGCCAGGAGCATATCACATCCAAAGGAATACCAACAGTATGAGCAGCTAGCACGAGATGTTGCCACTGTCCTCCGGAAGAACGTCGTCCAGGGGGTCAAGGTCGCCGAAGACCCGGATACTGGGTTTGATACCTGGAGTGAGTGTTGGCTGCGTGTGGTGTCTTCAGGATTCATGTTTCTTCAAGGGTTGCACTTTCGACCTGAAACGGAAATGGGCTCGAATGATACCATTAAAAAGCTACCCGTAGAAAATACAACATCTAATCGGAGTGTTAGGGTGAAAGAAATAGCTACGTGAGCCATAGCTGCAAATTGGAGTTCTTCACAGTTATGAGGTGTCCCATAGCTAGTGATTCCCTTGTTTCGTCCTCAACTCCTAATGTCCCAAAATATTATTCCGCGCTTAAGAAGGCACACAGGGAAAGGAATGTGCCGGTGTTACGAGAGAAAGACATTGATGAGTCGTTCGTCCGAGGTGCGTTGATAGCCAGAAAGCGTACTCCCTTGTTGAAATAGATGTTAGGAAGTGGTCCAGTGCGCGGCCTAGATTTGTCACTGTGCAGTTAACGGTAACATCCATTCCAGGGCGGGCAATCGATTAATAAGACTGAGAACAATGTTCAACTCCTTCATAAGCCTACTGGCATGCGAGTTTCTTGCCAAGAAACCAGGTCGCTCAGTACAAACCGTCAGCTGGCGCGTCGATTACTGTTAGAAAAGGCTTGTATATTTCCATCTGTGGAATTGAGGTGTTTCTTAAATTTGACACAGCTCGATCAACTCGAGAATCCAGGCTTATCAAAGGGCGATTTGCAGAGAGCTAAGCAGAGAGAACGAGAGCGACGGCGAAGGAAGAAAGCAAAGAAAAAGGCCACGGCCAAAGTAGATGTTCCATGATAAATTACATAATCGATGTAACTGCCCATCGGAATTGACTTGACGTTGATCTGAGCTACGTTGCTATGTCCGGGCTACATTCGCTGGCAACTATTATAAAACGGTCTGCCAATAACCATTGTACTAAGTCGCTAGCTAACGGTGATTTCTTTTAGTCTGGAAGCGGCGACTGCACGCATCGAGGATGTTGCTGAAACCATTGATAAAGGGCGTGGCGGGAAAGTAGGTCCGGGAGATTCACATCCCCAGGCAATTGAAGCACCTCCGTTGCCTTCACTGCCGCCGGTACAACAACAAACTCCTGCCGAAGTTCTTGCATATGACAACAACGTTCTTAACGAGTCCTTAACGCCGTTTGTGGAGCTTACAAAGTCCTTCGCAAGTGATGGCGTCATATCAATCGTACGCATGTTCTGTTAGGATTTTTGTAAAGTATAAGTATTAAGCATCTATCCGACGGTTAGGTTAGTCTTTTCGAGGCCCAAATGCAAAGCATACGCGATTTATTACTATTGAGCGCCAATTGTCAAAAGCCGTCACAGGAAGAGCTATCGGCGTTGGTCGGACCATTGAACAAAGGCGTTGAAGCGATGGGAAACGCAAAGAACGGAAATAAAAAGGAGCGTGATTGGTTCACGCATCTCACATTCATTGCAGAAGCAGGCCCTGTAGTCGGATGGGTGCTTAGCGTAAGTCTATATCGTTCGTTTATTCATGCATGATCAAGCATGTGTCTACAGCCAAAACCGGCACCATATGTTGGCGATGCCAAGGAGGCGGTTGATTACTATGGGAACAAATTGATCAAGGAGTGGAAGGACAAGTAGGTGTGATGTTGTTAAGCTAAAGCCAATTTGGTGATCTTGCTTAGAGATCCCAAGCATGTAGATTGGGTTAGATCTTTTGCTAGGCTTCTCGATGAAACGAAGAAGTACGTGCAAGAGTACCACACGACCGGTCTGGCCTGGAATCCTAAGGTCTGTTTCATGTATCGCTTGACGTTTTGTCTTTGACGGAAAGACAGGGTGTGAGCATTCAGGAATATAAAAAATCGCAAGAAACTGCTATAGCACTACCGCCTCCACCGCCGCCACCACCTCCCCCCGCCGCGCCTACGTCATTGGGTCTATCCAGTCCATCAACTGCAGATAGTGTAGCTGCTGTCTTTGCAGATCTGAATCGCGGCGAAGATGTGACAAAGGCATTGCGCAAAGTGGATAGGAGTGAAATGACCCATAAAAACCCTTCGCTGCGCGCAAGTGGCACAGTGCCTGCGACTTCAACGTCAATATGTGAGTGCTGGAGGTTCTTGGTGTCTTGTTTTTTTGTGACTTTATATAGCTGGCAGAAAACCTATCAAGCCTACGAAACCGCAGGCCCTAGCTGGTAAAAAACCTCCCAAGTTTGCACTAGAAGGCAATAAATGGCTTGTCGTATGTCCGATGCGAATATGACTACTACTCTGTCCTAAAATTTCCCAAGGAATACTACGAGAATGCGGATCCTTTGACGATCGACAATGTTGAAATTAGTCAAGTCGTTAACATCTACTCTTGCAAGAATACAATTGTGATGATCAAGGGTAAAGTTAACGCAGTGACACTTGGTGCGCAAGCGCTTCTCTGTTGAGAGTTGATCGTATGATTTACACAGATAATGCATAGTCAATTGCACCAAGACATCTGTTCTGGTGGACTCGGTTGTTTCCTCTATCTCAATCACCCGCTCGCCATCATTCCAACTACAAGTTAAGGGCACAGTGCCGATGATCCAGATTGACTATACCGATTCTGGACAAGTCTACCTATCGCGCGATAATCTTACGGCGGAAATCACGACAGCGAAGTGCAGTGCGATCAATGTGAACTTGCCGGTGGAAGGGGAAGAAGATGGGGTGTTCGCAGAACAGGCGATCCCAGAGATGCTAAAGACCGTGGTCAAAGACGGCAAGCTAGTGACCAGCATTGTGGAACATGTAGGGTGAATCTAGATTAATGAGCGATCGACGCTTGTCCACGCAAGTACAGTACGTATACGCATTAGACGCTGTCCCGCCGTCTTTCCCCCTTCTGCCCTCCATTCATCCCCATAATACCACTAAACAACCGTTTTAAAAGCGGCGCTCGCTTGCCCCCACTCTCTCCTGTGTGGTATCCTGTCGACTGTCTTGGTGTCAGCTTGTTACGGTATTTTACTGCCGTCCAACTTACAATGTGGCCCGGTCTTCCTGACCCCGGATGCCTAGCGCCCGTATGTGGCATCATCGGATTTGGGTGGGTAGCATATGATTTTCTATCTGGTACAGGGTAATTGTACAAGTAGACTGGGGCCGTGTTCGCCCTAACAGCTCGGTGTGGAGCAACTGGATGGGGTGCTGGGTAGAGTGTAGGGGCTGGATGCGGAGGCTGGCTATGAAATGAGTCGCTGCGGTATTCTGCTGTGGGCCACCTCGCAAGTGGTGCTGGTGCAAAAGATGCTGTAGACCAATGCTTCGATGTGCTAGATGAGGGCTCGCTACTCTGACGTCTAGGGTTCTGGTGTCTTGACGATTGGTATCTACGGGGATCGGTCTTGCCTTGGCGGTCGTCTCGGTCGTCTCGGTCGTGGGCGCGAAGGGCGGCGTATCGAGCAGCAGGGGTCGTAGGAATGAAGGGGTTGGAAGGCGCGTAGCGACGAGTCTTGTCTACCCACCGAGCGATGCGGTGCTGGGTTTGGATGTGCTTTTCGTACGCCTCGGGAGAGAAATCGTATTCGGTCATTCCTGGTCGTCGGCCAGGGCCAGGCGTGTGTCCGTCCAGCACCACGTCAGTCGTCACACGATCACGCCACCCATTCAAGCTGTGTTTACTGTTCCGCCTAAGTATTGTGGCAGTGGCAGCTCCATCGGACTTGCATAGCCATATACAAGACATATATTTATTGTTCTCTTCTCTCTTTTCATTGCCTCTCATTCGAAATGGATAGTACAGGTTGGCGTGCCCAGCGTCGTGCCCACAAGGTGGAGTTTCGCTCAAGTACTCAGCGGCATTTTTAGCTGATCTCCGAATCAAATTAGGATCAAGAAAGCTATCAATATCTCCACCGAACGGATGATGGACAATACTACCCCGTTGAACAGACTGCCCCATTGCCGGAGTCCTCCATCGGAGGCACATACACTCATCCTCGAGCACCACAACTCCCTCCAACGGGGCACCAGTATGTCACGCCAGAGGAACTCGCACGTATGTCAGCCGCGGAAAGGTCTCATCACTTCCGGGTTGCTCGCATGGAACCACCGCTTCAGGTATGACTTAAGCATGTTTTCCTCCAGATTTCCTCATTCCTGTCACAGTTCATGTGTGGGCCGCTGTTAAAGTATTATTCGGGTTGCAGCTGATCTATAAATGGAATTCCTAATATGTCTTAACAGATACGATACAGTGGTCGACGGGATTTGGTACGGCGCAGCCCTTGTTATCAGTTAGTACTATGAAGTAGTTCAGTCTGATCGCATTCTTACCTGTTCGCTGCAGCTGCTGATTCTGGCTCTACGTACTCCCCGGCTCCTATATTAACATATGAATTGGATTCAGATAAACCTGCAATTAATCACCTTGTACAACCAGAAGACACAGCTTCAGGGACATCATTTGAACTTGGACCACATCCAAGTGACCCACAGACCGCCGGGACGGCCATGGTTACCGAGGAACAAAATGAAAATGAGGCGCCTGCGGGACAAAACTCTCACTCAATGCATGTAGAAGGTCAAGAAATATATGTTTATGCAGAACCGAACGGGTCTGGATTCGTTATACGTGCATTGTGGGCTCAAACTGACTGGCCCACCGTCATAGATCATATACGTTCTGGAGATTTTTCCTGGAGATACCGCTGGGTGAGAATGAAGCCGAAGTCACGTATCAAATAAATCAGGGGCAAAGGATGCACTTCTATGTTCCCGGAAGAAACCAGAACATGCATTGGGCAGCACATTCAGTTCGTCCTAGTTTTCACTCTCCAGTTCAGCTGCTCGACTCATGATCTTTGTAACAGTGTAACGGCTTTTCTGCCGGCGTTAACCCAGATGATTTTCGAGGGCCTGGTTATCGAACAGGATATGATCCTCTTTGGTTTGACTTGTTAGCAAAACACTCTGAAAAGCCGTTTCACACAATGGTCGGGGGTGGCGATCAGTTGTACTGTGATGTGTACGCTCAATTCACAGAGTGTCGGCCTGCTGCTGATGTTTTAACCGTTCGACTTCAGCTTAATGCGGGAGCCAGAAATGCAAGATTGGACTCGTCTCAAGCCAGAGGAAAAGAAGAAACTTGAACTAACAGAAAAAGTCTCGCAAGCAATTGATAGATTTTTCTTTCATCACTATTGTGAACACTTCAGACGCGGCGCATTCGCGAGAGCAAATAGTTCAATGTACGTTTTCGTGATAGCCAATTACCTTACGTTAATCTTAAGTACTTTAAAAGTCCGATGCTTAATATGTGTGGTAGGTGACTTTTTTTGTTCCTGGACCTGTCAATAATAATTCCTATCTTGTCTATTGATTAGATGATCATGGTATGTGCCGAATTTAGAACTTTAAATTTACAATGATGACCATTGTTCTTTAGATATTGTGAGTCTGTTTTAGAATCGACAGAACGATCCGCCCTGATATGCTGCCACTAAGGTCGATGGTTTCGGTAGCTGTGCGTCGTTTGGCGGCCTGACAATTCGTCACTCTTTTTGATTCTTCTTGAACAGACCCAGATGATTTACAAAGAGCACCAGTATTCCAACGGTAATTTTTTGCTACTGGGGTCATTCGCTCTCATTAACCGTTAACTAGGCTCGGAGCGAGAGGGTTCTTCTTTTTCCTTCTCTTTCAATGTTTTATAAACCGTATGCTTCAATACTACCCTTATTTCGCATCGTCACTTATTATTGCAGCTGATATTGATGGGTTCGATGATCGACCTGGTCAACACATTTACAAGTCACTCATCATTGGAGAATTTGGTCCATATGTGCGGTTACCCTCGCATTCGTTCCTCTCTTATCTTGGGCCACAATGTAGCATTCTCTTACTCGATTGCCGGTGAGTAACAGGGATGCATGTATCTTCCCACATGTTGAAATTTGGATCTCAGGGCAGAGAGGACATTAAATCAAGTCTGCAGTAAGGTGGAGTATGATAATGTTTTTTCGAGGGTGCGACAATTGCCCCCGAAAGTGGAACATTTGGTTGTGCAATTAGGTAGGCGAAAGTTTTGTTTATTGAATGAACACATTTTTACTGCTGCAAAGGCATACCAATTGCATATCCTCGGATGGTGTTCCTTGAAACTGCGCTGGGGTCAAAGTTGAATCCCCTCGTTGCTTTAGGAAGAGCTGGGCAATTAGGTTTATCTGGTTTTGTAAACAAGTACAATGCCGATGCAGAGCTTTTGGATGATTTAGTGAGTCCTTCGCTTGGGCTCGTTGTGTTGTGCTCATATTTTACAAGAATGATCATTGGACTGCACGACATCACAAGGTGAGCCCGCAATTTGCGATACTAGATATGGCCCTTACCCAAATACAGAAAGAGCGCAACTGGCTTATCGAACAGTTTCAAGGTATCGCTCGACCACAGCGCCTACGCATTTCATTTGTGTCCGGAGACGTGCACTGCGCGGCGGTTGGAATCTTTAAAACTCTAAGGCAGAAGAATGAGGCAGAAATATCTCCTGCCAACGATTACCGTTATATGGTTAACGTAGTGACGAGTGAGTGTCGGGTATACAAGGGTCTTGCGCTCCGTAATGCTTTCAAAACAATGGCTCATCTATGACATTTTCTTGACAGGCGCCATCGTAAATACACCACCGTAAGTGCCTTTACAGTAGCTATTCGTAGGTTCACCGTTGTACAGACCGGCCGCTGTCTTAGCGATGGTTTCTTCGCTGGCAACTAAAACACACAAGACTCTTCATCACATCAATACTGATGAGACAATGGTACGGTGAAAAAGTTTCCTCGAGAAGGCGGTTAATCACACCTGCGAAGGTCCCACTTTTCTCGAATGACACGGATGGCACTACGCGAAAACAGAAGCACATCATGGGGAAGCGCAACTGGTGCCAAGTTGATTGGGACCGTAGCACAGGTGACTTGGTATATGATCTACGAATAGAAAAAGAAAAAGGTATAGGCACGACTGTTGGGTAAGTAGGGTAATAATGCCGTGTAGCTGACGTTTTTACTCATATTCCCTTAATAATAGCTATGCCACTCGGGTGCCTGCGCCCGAATGGCCTCAAGATTATACATCTTGAGCAGGACAGCAGTAAGGTAACAAGGCA
>QFEO01014679.1:0-18724 GCA_003316615.1 Amanita pseudoporphyria | reverse complement strand
AGGTGGACGTACGACTTGGCTCGTAAAGCCGTATTCGCTTGTCGAGTATAGATTCGCTTTCCCATCAAACGCTATGATCATAAGAAAAAGAGTGGTTCAATTCATCGTATCTAAGCAAAATAACACAGTATGCAGATTCGAAGGCCGATACGTACCCCCATGTACTTTAAACAAGTCCGGTCTGATTTCGGTTTGCAACCGCATGATGAGTTCAGTACGTTTCGCTTTAGGTATTGCGGCGCCAGCGTCGTTTGGGTTGGCAGCAGGGTTAGGAGCAGGGTCGAGTGCCATAGAGTCGGATTTTCGGTCTTTTTTGAGCCAGTCGGCGGTCATCTCTAGTGCAGGTGGGTGGGTATGCGAGTGTGATCCAAACAAGAATATCGGATGGCGATCGCACAGCGGAAATCAGTGTCGATCGCAAAAAATAGTAGGCTCAGTAAGCCACTCACCGACTATCAACGAATTAAGCAGACTGTGCAATACGAAAGCGCAAGAAAACATACCGTGATAATGCCAGACTTGCTTCATCAGCCAGTTCATCTCGAACGAGTTCGTCTGCGCGACGATGGGTCGACCAACGGTTCCGCCTTGGCGTCGCGTGCTGGTGGGGGAACGGGTGGTCATGGTAATCTCAGAACCAGTGAAAGAAAAAAGACAGCGTGGGTGGCGGTATATAAGCGCCCGAGCGCAGTCACTACTGATTAAGATTGCTAAATACGAGCGCTTTTCCGCAGCAGATGTCCGTCTTGTTGTGGTATCGCCTTTGCCCTTTTTTTCAGCTGTCGTTCTAGCTCCTCGAACGCGTCCAACACCACGTTCTGTCGTCCCCCCTCTCGCCCTCCACCACGTACGTCTGCAGGCCACTCACTCTCATCCACACCCATCACCCTCAATCCCTCCCTCACCTTCTCCAATTCCTTTCTAAACCTCTCCATCGCCTCGTCATATAAGTCATATATGCATATTGCACATCCAGACATGCAACATTCTACACCAGGTCATATTTAGCTCTCCACGCGAAATCACATATACGGCAAGATACTCACCGTCCGATTCTGGGGCCTTGGGCGCGTTCGGTATCTCCAGCCCCCGAAAAATAAGTTTATCCTTCTTCAGCACCCCTGCAGCTACCCTCATCTGCATCGAACCCAAGCTAGACCCTACAGTTACGTCCTCCAACGCCGCCTTCCCCTTCAAACTTCGCTCCAATCGTCTATATCTCTCAGAAAGGTTTTGACCACCCCTACGCGAGTGTTTGATCTGAGTTTTCCAGAAGACGTCTTCATCTAGAACAGGTATTGCCTCTTTTCGGGTTTGACGTGGAACAGCCAGGGAGCTTGACGATGATGCACTACGACGTACTGGTGAAGACACAAAGTTGGCATTTGGAGTTTGTATCCGAGTCCTCGAACAGTGCGACGTCAACCTGGCCGTTAGGGCACCTCGAAAGAGCATACAGCATGGACGTTTCTGGGTCGTGGGAAACTTCAAGGAGATAAGATAACACGCGGCACAGGTGTTTGCACCGCATGTTGGTGTAGGCACTGCTGCGCAGCACATGTATCACGGAGCCAACCATCAGGTCAGTTCTTCACTCGTCTTCACAACTTCCACCTCATACCGCCCTTCATGGGGACTGAACGCACAGCATGGGCAAGAACGAACGAATACCTGTCCAAATTGGAAGTTATATGTACGTAATAAAATAGGAATAGAAGATCCCCAATTCATGTGAACCTGCGGGCGTTTACAACTACGTTGGCGATCTCAGTTCATCCTGTTTTGGGTATTATGGGGCCGAACGTGAAGACGCCGAACGAAATGCATCATCTCATGATCGAAGCAGATAGGAATGTATAGCGACAAATTAAGATAACATGGGGAGGTCACGACTTACGAGTCGTCTTTAGGGTTCTTACCGTGTTCCTCAAACCGTATAGAAACTGATTCAGGGGTCTTATTCATGTGATGGCCTACTGACGGCGGCATTGCTGTTACGTTATCCCCCGCGCACAAGCTAACCCAGAACCAGCCAGAAGTAAGTTAGAAGGAAACGTGCCATACTTTATTGATCGATTGGATAATCGATGCGAAGGTACGAATGCTGGGCTTTACCTAACTGCATGTAAGTGGCTATATCAGTGTCGGATGAGCGATCTAGCCCGCTACGGCGTGCAACGGGAAGTTTTCTAATAATTCTGGTTTGTGGCGGTAGATATGACGTTATGTCAGGAGAGAAGACGCCACGGCGTGTGGAACACAATCTCATGGCTCCTGGAATGGTTGGCCCATATTTATGTTTCGTGATCGATGCAATGGTACCAGCATGCGGCTCGAAAGCACAAATCAAAGGGCGTGTGCAGAAAGGCAAACGCACACTTTAAATGTGGCATTCAGTGACTGTAACTTATGAATTAGGAGAAGACCACGAGTGAAGCTTTCGAGGCTGCTCTCTATCCACTTGTTGCTGCGTCTTTCCCCTTGTAACCGTCCGCGGAGTACCTCATTAAATCAAAACAGGCCCTTTTCTGCGCGTTACTGGAATGTTGAGATGTATTTAGGGACGAACGCATCATCACGACCACCCGTCGCCCATCCAAGCCATGCCGCCTCCGTTATTACGTGTGTGCAACCTTAACTGGTGGACGTGGGCCGAAAGAGTATCGGGAGAATGGCTCCATTGCACAATAGAGAGGAGTGAAAGAGAGACAAAAAATTTAGGGCGTGTTCATAGCGTGAGCATCACTATAACGCCCCAGCGATCCTCTTATATTGTGCTCGAATCATAAGCTATTGTGAGGCCTTCATTAACTTCACATATTAGTCATTCGTAGTCAGCAGTTGCGGTCGCGTAGCGCTTAGTTACATGCCATCTCGGAAATCAATTCTACCCTACGTACCACGTATGTCCAAGCCAAAAATTGCTGTTCGGTAGCTGTTCTTAGTATAGTGATCCACTGCGCTCTGTCATTTTTTTTACATTCTTCACAGCAAAATAACAGCTGCTGGATCTAGGCATGAAACTGTTGTATGCCTTGAGCCGTGCGGTGTCCGACTGTCCTATTAGTCGTGTTGGAGCCCTCCATATTGTATATATATCCAACCCGATGACCTCCTGTATCAAGATGTCCATGATCCAAAAGCCCATCCTACCCGATCCAGCAGTATAAACAGGAAGCAACCAGCACGAACTGCTCTTCCAGTAGTCTACCGTCTCTTCGAACATTTCTTGCTAAGGCATCTCCACCGTACACGCGCAATGATCCTCCCCGACTCAGACATGGAGAAACGTCCCCCCACCACGGGCGACGCCAGGGCGCAAAATGCCCAGCGGCGCAGCCGAAACAACGACATATATGGACGGCAATATCCATCAAGAAACGGTGGCTTCCATGACGCTGTTTTAGACGAAGCAGTAAGCGGGAATTTCTTTCATGGCCCACCTTCTACGCACAATGCCACCTCTTCGCCAAATCAGGCCTCAGGCCTCAGGGTTTAAGCGCTCATTGTCTACCATAACTCGCTTTTAGACCCCGTCCTCCTTTCAAATGGCTTACTCTTTCTTCTTTTCACTATCATGCAGGAGAGCGCACCCCCACCTTACACGCCATACGATCCTTACGCTGGACGCAATGTGCGATACAATGACCAGCGTACTAACAATAGAGGTCATTATCAGACAACGAACGCTCGGGCACCTTCTGGGCGACATTCTGCCCATCTGCCCCAACATCCATCTATGCCAGAAGCCACTAATTATGTTCAGGTACAAAAGGCCAACTCGACTATCAAGGGCACGCATATTATAGATCCAGAAAAATTCAGCAGTTCGCACTTGGAGAGGAACATGGATTTATCAACGAGCAATGGGTCAATCGATGTCGATGTGGCTGTTCTCCCGCCGACAAGATCGGGCATCAGGGATAAAGTGGTGCTCGACTTATTCTCGTCATGCGGTAGCGTCAAGATGCGCTGGGTAACCTCTCCCAAATCAGTCTCTTTAAGATGACTAACATGGAGCATATAGCACGATCCACTGCCACATATGATTCGAACTCCTACTAATGCTGACTGGGATGCCATTATGCGTCCCACGATCGTCAACGCCGAAAGTAGCAATGGAAACGTCCATTTGTGCATCCCAAGATCCTTCCGTGGTATTATCTCGGCACAGTCATTAAATGGAAGCGTCAAATTCTCAGACGGCATCAAATCGAGCATGACTACAATTCGCAGGAGCGACTACGGGCCTTCTGAGGCTGTTTTCTTCATCGGAGATCGAGATGGATTACCTGAATTGTCAGCGGCTGCAGCTGCAGCCGCCAACGCAACCCGCGAAAATGATCGGCGTTCCAATAGTCGCAATAACAACAGTAACCTTAACAATGTTTTTGGAAGGGGAAACGCGCCATTCGGCAGGGCGTTCTTTTATGGAGCGTCGGACTTTACTATCGGCCCCGGTGGTGTCACGTTTAATTTGCTCAATCCACCGAATCGCCGCGAACAAAGGCGTGCGGGTCCCACTGCCTTTGAATCAAACTGGCAAGGCGACCGTGCAGTCTGCAAGACTATGAATGGGAGCGTTCAGATCGCATACGACGATGAACATGCATTCGGCTCGTCTGGCGGATGGAAACGCCACAACGAAGAGTCCGAAGGGAGACGGGGAGCGAATCTATTTTATAGTGTTAATGAGGATGGGTGGCAGGAGTGGATGAATGTCGGTGGAAACGTTTCTATGTACGCCTTCTGATTCGTTTCGCACTCGAGTGGATTGAACTGGCATTGCGTGCCGTTGGACCACTGTATAACTAGGGTTGTTTCTGATTATGGGCTCCATAAAATATTGTGACATACTGCAGCTGCTGAAGGTGACAGCAGAGATGTAGTTTACTAAGTATTTGACAAAGATGCTACATATAAATATTAACAAAAGTCAGGGAAGAAGGGCGCATGTGGTCGTAATGAAGTAATCAGCTGCTTCGGGAGTGCCCGGTGAGTACAAATCAATGGATTGGTTTACTGTCCTTCTTCATTGATATCTGCATCGATCCTGTAAAATCGCCGCTTTAATTCAGCCTGCAGGCACGAGTTGTGGGCTGGGTTATCGTCAATGGGCCTAATTCGAAAATGGTCCAAAAAACACAAGCGGGTCATTAGGCAGAAAGCGGCCCGTCTTCCCTTGACCCTCTGCTTGGAACCTGCAGGTGTGCAGCAAATTTATGGCACCCTCGTCTTGGCTCGTGACACGAGGAGCTAACAGCTGCCCCACGGATGGAGTCGCTCTCTTGACTTCAACACCGCCCTGTGATCGAATGGGGGAGAATAAAATCCCAATCCAAAATCGGGTAGTAATCCTCCTGTCAAGAGGGTAAGAACAACTGCAGAAAATTTATATAGCGGCATCCAGGAGATACGCCTTGTCAACATCGGATCTGCACGCTTTCCCTATGTACAAGAGGGAGGAAGAATTGCGGCCGGCGTCGTGGTCATGGGGAGGGTCTCAGGGTGAAAGAGGAAAGCGGGAAAGTCAGCGGGTAAGCACAAATAAGGAAAAGCTCAGCGTGGATGGCTGATACAAGTAGTCACCTTATAGCCGAGGCCAAATCCGTGTCAGGGTATTTGGGACGAACGTATCTGATTGCAGCTGTTCTTGTGCGAAGACGTCAAAATGCCAGTTTGAAGACTATTCATTCACTGTAGAGCATACTACGAGAGCATGAGCTGAGCTCCCCCAGCGAGACAGTGTGCAACTTTCCATTTGCATCACAGATGCACTTGCCCTTCTATGATGTGAAGATTGATTATGACAAGCGCACTGCGAAAGAAACAAGAAGCTCTATAACCGATCCCCATTCTCCAACACCTGCCAAGGAGTGAGTGGACTGTTGAGTATCAGACAGCATGTCTCATATGATGTGTTAAACTCTCCCGTCGTTCGTCGGCAAAAGATGTATGTACAACAGCGGATCCTTTGCATAATGCGCTCACAATCATTACAGTCTTACTTCATGAAAGGGTTCGAAATTAGCCGTTCAAAGCTGAATGACTTGGTCGGCCCTGAGAAGGTCGATGCTGCTCTATTGGAATGGCTTCAAGTATTGGGCTTGCAGAATCCGACCTGACCGTAAAGTCACTCGCCCTTGGGTCATCGTGCTTGACAACAACAACCTGGAGGCTTTTAAAAAACGGGCGACATAGATCCAAATATCTTGACGGTCCAAGTTATCCTTGAGGGACCAGGAAGGATCAGCTTAACGCGGGCAGGAATATCGTGAACCAATTCGACGCAACGGTGCATTTTAAATGCGTTTATGCCAAGCTAGTGTGTTTTCAGTAATTTGCGTCTGATATCCTTTCTTTTTGACTACCACCTTCTCACGAGGCTGGTAGTCTCTTGGAAGGAAAGTAGAGGCATTGATATTGTTCCCCCCTTCGCTTCATTGCTTCCACTGTCCTTTTCATCTCCCTCTCCTCTGACTGCCTTTCAGCACTCTGCTTTTGTGTGCGCCCTGGCTATAGCAAACCTTCAGCTCCGGTTGACTCGCTATGACGAAGACACTAGGCCACTGTTGACAAACATGTGGAATATACCAGATATGCAGGCAACCATGATGGCGTATGGTCAAGCAACGCGAAGGAGAGGGCGAGAGAGAGACCGTGTGTCTTAGATGTATAGGGTCTTATATACTGTCTGAGTATATGTCTCCTTTCTAGTTCTAATTTAGTTTCTTTGTTTGTTCACATTTGTCACGGCCGTAGGGTTGCCGCCTTCAAGATTCTCGACATCGCGAACGACGAGAAGCGGCTCTACACCACTAAACGATGTCCCAATTTGAGGGCAGACTTCCTCCGAGAGTTGTGAGTATTTCTCTGCCCTCGTTTCCAATGATTAGTTGGCTTCCGCAAAAAATCAAGGGGCGTAGTCTCGGCTACACTCTAGCAACTATGACTCGCTAGCACACAGAAGAAGTTGTTCTTTGGTTTGTTCTGACGCGGGAAAATCTAGATGACAAATCCATTCGCACTTGGTTACCGAAGCGGATGAGTAGACATACTCCGGGGCCCGGAAGGCTCTGAAGTGGTTCCGCACTATCGGCACGATGAACCCCCCCTTCCGGGTACACCCAAACATGGGTTGGCAAGGAGCCTGGACCCATGGATTTAGAAGAGGCAGAGGCATTCTTTGGCACGAAAGGGGCGAGGATGAAGGGCCCATGTTGAAATCTACGGCTGTATCCATTGCAGGCTAATAGCTTTCGTGCCTCGGGGCTATCCGTCACCAAGACATGTCGAACCAGTGAAGCCGCTTTACTCTGATGCGCTGGACGTCATTTAAGCTTCCGTCTGACAGGACTGAAGGGGCGTGCAAGGAGAGGCCAAGTTCCGAGTCTAGGGGAGAGGGAGGGAGTTTCGGACGCCGAGCTTGCGGAACTGTGGCTGACGGAGAGTCTAAGTCACAGAAGTCGTCTGGTTGTTCGTTTTTGAGGTCTTGAACTTCGCAATAGCATTTTCATCATGTGGCTCCTCGATAGAAGAGGGGAGGGGGAGCGCATTCATTTTTTCAAAGATAGCCGCCAGTTCTTCGCAGCCCAGCGGCCACATTAGGGGAAGATGAAACAAAACAACAGAAATGGAAAAGAGGCACCCCTACCATGCAGGTAACTGCGATGGGATTCAAAAAAAGGGGAAAAAAACCCTCATGGGTGCAGCCAGAGACTTTCCGGACACCTGTTCCATATACTCATCCGAATGCCCAGCTCCATTGCAGTGCCCAGACGATTATAAACTCACGGCGAATAGATGATTCACTGACAAACGAGAATGGTTTTTTCCTTTCAGCGTCTGGTATGCAGCGGTAATCATGTGCGATTTTCCTAACCTATCAGACAACCTAGTCAATAGGTTAATCAAGCAGGATAACCTATTTAGTTTGACATTGAAGTTCGTGGATGCATTGTTTGCAGGTAGTGCACTTTTTACCCTTCCTTCTCAAATACTAATAATGTGACATAGTTTCGTCAAACGTGATAAGGGAAACGCGAACTCTTTGGTCTGCACCAGCTTCCGCTTCGCCACCCCTTGTTACGTCAACTAGTATGACGATCTGCAGCCAATACGATAGTCTCTATGAAGTTCGATTGAAACTTGTAATTCAAAACTGGACGTTATGGTGGAATGCACTTTCAGGTAGTCGCTCATTTACTAGACGAAGATTTTTAACTCGTAATTTGAAATCCTAAGCATGTCGTGGCTGCGTACCACAGTTTGCATCCACTGCCTATTATATTGCACCCACTTTCGCTAGTGCATCGCGAGGTTACTGCATGTGTTGCACCGATAGCCATAAATCTTTGGGCGTGGCGAAAGTAACAAATAAAAACTCACAGGACGACGGCCCACTCTAAAGTCAGTTACTATCACGCAAAACAGATTATTATCTTTCCTATAGGGAGTCGTGGCCTAGGCAAGGCAAGGCCAAAGTCGTTCACTAAGGTTCGAGCTTCAAGGCCAAAGCTGTGGCTTACAGACAAAGCTAGGCCGGAAAATCACTACCGACCACCTTTCGACCCATAAGCGAATTGATCTTCGGTAAAGACCGAATTGCTTTGCCATTTGGTCGGGTCCAACGCTCATTCATGACGCACTGATGGCCAATAATTCGGATGTAGAATGTGCCAGAGCGGTGTATAGGGATGTAGAAGTCTACAGAAGAGCTTAGCTGACGACGTAGTGTCAAGAACAGACTGTTCACCTTATCCGACTGTAAAGAATTACTGAGCTCGTCGACGGTACTCAGATCACCACGTCTACGGATATCCTCCCCTATGAATCTATTTGTGTTAGATTGGATGTGATCAACAACTTCGAGGATGCCACTAATCGTCAACTCATCAATCTTAGCTGCAGGAAGGGTGTACAGCTCTAATTTATGCGGCGGGATAGTGTCGACGTTATATCATCAAAATAAACGCTTTGAAGAGAAAACGGGACATGTCGGGTAATGTCTAGTCGAAGATACTACTCAAGCGCGCACGCGCGCTCTTGACTTCCTCGCCGATAGCATTTTTTGTCCAGGATTCTCCCAGTGGAATCAACGCCAGTGGATAGCACGGAGGGCCAATTCTATGGTGTTGGGGCATCCGTGAGATGTGGACGGCCCGCTTCTGGTCGTCCGTCGAGAAAAGTGAATAAATTCACAGTGTTTCATTGAATCCGCAGGTGTCAATTGTAGCAAGCGCATCCGATCTTTGAGGCGACACTTACGATCCTCCTGCTCCGTCACCTCGCCAGCATCTTTTTGTAATCTCATTTGCTCACCTCCTTCCGCCTGCTTTCCCACAGCTGATTTCCTTCCAGCACTATCTGCTCCGTAATAATCTACACCTTTCCTTGCATCTATTTTGCAGACGGGATGCCCGGAATCTCAAACACAAACAAACGATATGGTGGCGGCACTCTCTGCTCTCTATCTCAATCGATTCACGCCCTCACCAAGTTTTGACCTTGAAGAAACACAAGTTGGCCTAACAGTTGTAAATGCTCTCACTACTGCCTTGGCTCTGTGCTCGACGAAAACGATGATGGTCTAGATACCTTCCGTGCTCATACCCGCGCTTAAGGAACTGCGTGCAAAATTGGACGTTGTTCGAGTTTGTATGACTCCCTTTTGATACTCGTCGTTACCTACAATAATGGCCTTAACAAACGCCGTTCTCGAAAGTCGACGCTTATACCCTCGTTTCGGCTGGTATACTTGTCACGGCGTTCTCTCAAGAAGGATGAGATTGCGGCTCTCGGAAAAGCTGGTATCTAAACCAGCTTTTTATCTTTTACTGCCACCGTAGAACTCATCAACATCTCATGAAGTCACTTTCGGACTGTGGTCTGACGCTGCGTGTTGATTTATATGATATTACTGCAAAGTGAAAAGAACAAGATCGATGTTATCCCGGAGTTTCCGGTTCCGACGGCAGTTTCCGAAACGACTTCCGGCAGCCATTTCATTCAACAGAGTCATTGATTCCTGTCTGCGAGTGCACCTCCTAGAATTCTTCGTTTTTATCCTTTCTGACCGCTGCGTAAATCTCTTTATGCTATGTGTTCCGAAGTCTTGCTGGTGCACTAGCCAACCCGACCAGATGGACGAGTCCCTCACTCCCACGATTACTGGAGCAAAGACAACCTACTGGCCGTGCTCTCATACGCGGCAGCTGTGGTACCGTCGTATCGTGAATAGCATAAGTTTGTCAAATATGCGACGGTATTTGACCTCACTCGACCTGAATAAATTGAGGCCCTCATTTTTATGAGGTCGCACTACATCAGGTGAAGAATGGATGTTATTTGTTTATAAGAATCATGTAGCTGGAGGAACCTCGACCTCGACGTGATACAAATGTTGAGCTAACGTAATATCCGATGTTGAAGAGATCGAGGTCGCGATGTGCTAAGCAGCATCCACAAGCTTATGGCCATTTTGACTTCCAAATACTCCCTATAACCGACGAGCAAGCACAAAGCGGATGACAAACAAAAGTGGAACTCAAATTGACAACGCATATGAATCGTCATTGTCATCATCATCCGAATCCCATGGACACGAGGCAACACCCACCAGCACAGTCAACATCCTCCGAATCATGGAGGATAGCAAGGTCAGTCAGTACCTGCAACTCCGAATCTCCTGAAATGTGATGTGGTACCTAACTATCTTCGGGGAAATGAAGATCAATATCCCCCACTACTTCATTTTGAAAGTCCCCCTCGTCCTCGCCATCTTTATCGTCTGCGCCTGCATTTGGAACAACATACTCTATATCACCTGGGCTTTCAACATGGGCAAAATCCTCTCTCACTGAACCTTGGAATTAGACTCACCCAAATCGGGTTCAAATGGGATCAAATGCAAACCGAGCCCATTTTCTTCGCTCGAGTTGTCTCCTGATTTGGAACCAGCATAAAAAGGAGACGACGTGCCTTGGGCGGAGATGACGATCGGACGTGCTTCTCGCGCAGGTTTTTCGCCTTTGAAAGTCAATTTGTGGTCCCCATTATCCTAAGCCGCACCAGCACCTCAGTCACACTTTCCTTTATATGCGCACGTACCACAAAATTGTACAAATAATAAAGTAGATACACCGGTCCTAAACTGGGTGCCTGCGCCGGAACCTTTACCAAGTAGTTCAAGCGACCTAAAGGACTAAACACATCCGCCAGTTTTACGTCATATTCGACTCCAATAGGTGAAGAGGTCTTCCACTTCAGTATCTTTGGTTGAGATGATTTTGAGCAGGTCGTTTCTTAGGTTTGAGAACATATAACCATACGTGCGTTCAGACTCACGTGGATGGAGGCATGGACAAACATGAAGTCATGGAGGCGACATAGTTTTTCTGCGTATATATTATTACAAAATGATAGGATACTGGCAATATGAAAACTTGCTTTCCACAGTTTTGCTTATGGACTGGCCACTTATTTGTGACAGGTGAATTTGATCAGACACAAAATAGACATGGACTTACGGCCTTTTGATACTCTACGCTGCGATAAAGAGTGGGAGGATTAGCGTCTCGGCACTTTGTACATCTGAATGCGCCGTTATAGGTATTTGATTTGTCTCGATGGGCACGACACTAGCCTGACAATCTCCTAGATACGACTTGCACAGTGACACCTCAATTTTCTCCATATAGACTAACAAAGTCATAGAATCGTGCGACTACAACCCCTGGCTCCCGCTACGGCTGCGAGAAGATGCCGAACTATAACGATCTCTCATTTCCTCACTCGGAGGCATATGGTCTATTGAGTTATCCTGCGCACCGAGCACATTCGAGATGGCGGATGGCGGAGTGTGCCATTACCATATTCAGCGCCCAGTAATTACATCGTAGCGGGCCACCACTTTGATTTGACAGTTAAGTGTTACTCAAGCGCTCACACTCGCCTTTATATTACTGTGGGTGCACAAAATATAGTTAAGGGGCGACTAGGCTTGACCTCGTTCATACTTCCTTTCATCAAAGCTCGGGAACGGCTTGGAGATGCTATGAACCACGATACCTAAAGCTTAATCCACAAATGATGGTATATCCTTACCTGGTTATTCACTTTGAATCAGCTTCAACAACGTTCCATTCTTATCGACTGTGTAGTACATCAAAAGCTGTAATGAGCGACGTCGTGTCGACCCAAACAGTCGAGAATGCCCCCGGACATACTCTATAACGAAATTCAAGTCAACATGCGCAGCTAACCATGAGGCCAAAGCCAAACACCACGTGGTCGCGGTTTTTTTCCCATTTCGTCGAGCTGGCCGTCTCTAAGGAACCGGTTAGGTTTGAATGGTAACAGAAGCCTCGTTGTGCAACACGACCCTAGCAGGTGGGGTTCCTTTATTGAGTTTGTGAAGAGTTAGTCACATCGTGGTGGTTGTTTGCCGCTTGGTACGATCACAGAACTCTGTTTAGAGGTGGCCCTGCGTTAGTTGACATGAGAGACCTAGAAAAGGAAGGACGCTCCCAAGGGCCCAAGATATAGGTTTATGGAGGGACTGTCAGTTGGTGTGACGTTTCTCCACCGCATACGTAATCAATGATATCGGACGGTTAAGTAGACGGGATAGTTGGGTCTCGTTTGAGTACGCTAGGATGTTTTAGGCCCAGGAGGCCGTGGCAGGACGCAATAACGAATACGCTGTAGGATGGGCGTGTGATTTGTCCGTACGAGCTCGGACCCGTACCGAATCTGGTCCTGCTGCGTATATCGTTTCACGCGGTCCTTCCGGTGATTTCTTGCTAGATCTTCTTGGCATTTGAAATTGGCATAACGACATGACATGAATAATAGTGCAAGGTTTCCATTGTCAATTCACGTGAATTCCCCATATGGGTCACGCTCTAGGACACCTGAGAGTCAACACTGAAAGCCATAACAGTAGATTTCGAACGACCTTTCCAGAATCCCACGCCGGACACTCATTCGGGAGCGTGATTGGTTATCGGGAGCGAGCTTGCTGGAGGCGTGGCGGCGGTTGTCCGTACGCTATTTTCTCTGATTTCGGCTTACAGCTTGTTGTCCGGGGCCATATGCGTTGATGTGGTGATTTCACATGTCACGCCGCTACGAATGAAGGTGGGTGAAGTTGGTTGGCGGAAACTGCAACGGCACTGTTAGAGAATTTGCCATAATGCTTACTGGGCCTTTTAATTTTAGGTGGAAGTGCCTATGTGAAGAGGTGACTGTGAATATTGGCGTACCATCTGTCACCCATACTTTTCTGTCGCGTTTGCGCTTTGAAATGGACAAATGAACTTATGCGCTACATTATGGCAGGGATGCATTTGCTTAGTAAGCATTGCTGAGCGATTGTTCCTCTGGCGAAGGAGCCGAACATGATTTCCTACCAAGCTGTGAAAGACTATGGGTATGATATTCGCAAGACTATGGCGTCCTTTTTCTCACCGAATCGTTTACACAATTCGTTAACTCCATCTCGAATGGTATATCCGACATGATTGGGTCATCCTTTGGCCCATGCGGGAGTGGCAATTCAACCAAATGGGCCACGTTTGCTTCTTTCATGAAAGCAGCATATTTACCATAAGAGGAAGTTCGCTGGGCTAGTAATGTTCCCATGATTTTGAAGGTCATACCTGCCATACGGCAACCATTAGGTCAGCTGAAGATGCGAACGGTTGCTTGGCCATAATAAGAACAAAGGTTGCAGATGTGGTTTCAGATGTGGATTGCTGCCGAATAAATAAGAACATGCAGCAAAACGAAGCCAGAGTCGAATACCGGGGGTTCTGCTCGGGAGAGCATGGATCAAAAAGTGGACACACCCGGAATTGAACCGGGCACCCCCCGCAATCGCGGCAGTGCTAAGCGGATGTGATAACCAACTACACCATGTGCCCTTGCCTTTTGGAGCAGGATGTGCAAACAAAGCTTTTATCAGCCACGTGATGGTGAGGTTAGGGTTAGGAGGAGTTGAGGGTTGCCAGAACCGCGCTCAACTCTCTCAACGATGCCCGCCCCTTCGCCCTTTCCCTCGTCCCAGCCATCCCAACCATTCCCTGCTCTCTACCTTTACCCAATAAATGACTCCTTTGTCCCCAAACACATCGCTCTTTTGAATAATCAGCACGTCAAAATCGGCAGACAGACAAACGCAAAAACAGCCCCCGGCGAGCGAAACGGCTACTTCGACTCAAAAGTCCTCAGCAGACAGCATGCAGAAGTATGGGAAGAAGGCGGAAAGGTCACTTATGGCTTGAATTAACGGGAAAATCGTTTTTACTGGTATATAATAGATTTTCATCAAAGACGTCAAAAGTTCAAACGGGACTTTCATCAACGGCGAGCGGTTAAGTCCAGAGGGAGTTGAGTCCGATCAGTTCGAGCTCAAAAGTGATGACATCGTCGTAAGCAACCTCACTCGCTTTACACTACATATACGGATCTCACGCATATATTTGCGTTATTTCTAGGAATTTGGTATCGACATTGTCGGCGAAGACAACAAGACTATCATCCACCACAAAGTTGCCGCTCGTGTGGTGTGCGTGTTTAACGAACAAGACGTCCAAATTGCTGCACGGGCAGAACAGCACCAACAGCAGCAGCAACAGCAACAACAGCAACAGCAACAGTACCATCCTCAAGGCACAGGTGCTCTACATGGCGGGCAAGCGGGTGCTGGCCCAAGTGGCTCAGCGGGCGCATTTAATTTTGCCGGTGCTCAACAACAGCGCCGCGCCCAGCTCGCGCAGCAGGGGCTAACCGGTATGGGTGGCATGGGTGGCAACATACGGCCACCTGGCAAAAGTGGCCTATCGTTTGAACTTATATTCAGCCGCTTACAAGGCGAGCTGCAAAAAAGTAGAGATACTGGTGCAGAGTTGCAAAACTTGACCAGCGCCCTTGGGGAGATTCAAGATACGCTGGGTGGCGCATTGGTAAGACGAATCTCAATTCGCCCTGTGAATCGAAGCTGATACGTGCGCTTTTTATGCTATCAGCCGCCGAACTTGCCTCCACCCCCTCATGCTCTCCCTCCCGTTCGTCCGCCTCAACCACAGGCAGCGGGTGAATCTCCTGCCGTAGTGGTCAACGTTGCACCAGAGGTCCCTACACATTCGCCACCTGCAATCTCGTCGGATACCTTGCTGGAAATCCAAACTCGGCTGCAGGACACGCAATCTTCTCTCGCTTCCCACGTTGACAAAATTCGTGCCTTGGAAAGTATTCTTGCCGAGCAAGAGACCCTTAAGCGTGAAATGCGTGTCCTGCGTGATATGATCGAATCTCGTGAAAGGGAAACGACTCTAGCCACTGCACAGCGCGCTCAAGAGGCTGACAGGGAAAAGGATGAGCACTCTATGAGGAGACCACGAAGTAACTTTGATGATGATGACGATGATGACGACGCTCGGAGCGTGGCCACTGTTACAACCGGCGAGCTTGAGCGTGTAGATGAGGAGGATGAAGACCGGATTGAGAGTGAAAGCCTACATCATTTGGATGAGGCAGAGATCCAGGAGCACGATCTGGAGACGGACGAAGAGAAACATCGACGAAGGGAGGAGCTCGGTAGGCCGAGGACTCCCGAACCGACTATGGGTATGCACACTGCTATTTTGAATGGTCAATCTTCCCACCGATCGCTGTCGCCATCGCAAAAGGAAAGGGCCGCTCCTGTTCATCCTGATACGAAAGAGATTTCCGACCAAGTATCAGCATTATCGGAGCAAGTACGCGCTGTGCTTGCAATGAAGTCCGCGTTGGAGGCCCAACATATTACTGCTCAGGCTACGATACAAACACTTGAGAAGAAGGTGGAAACTCTTGAAGCTATGGTTAAAACTACTCAAGAACAGCAAGCTGCCGCTGCCCAAACTCCCCCCCTACCACCCATCCAGCCTCTTGTGACGACCACAAGTGACGAAGCAAAGGAGAGCATCACAGAGATTCTTTCCGAGTGGAAGAAATCCGTTCAGGGACAATGGAGTTTTGTCCAGGAAGAATGGAGTCAAGAGCGAGAGCGACTCAACCATGCTCGAGAGGAATTCGAGACAAAGACGCGCCAGGTGGATGCCGGTCTAGAGAAGCTGGAGTCAACAGTCAATACGGTGCAACAGACGCAGGCATCTCAGGGTCAGCAGCTGACGACACTCCAGACTTGGATGAACCGGATGCAAGAAAGCACTACTTGGTTTCGCCAGCATGTGGACGGAGAGTCGGTCCGACACGGGCTGAATAGCGGGTTAGTGACGCCTCCCAGTCCACCCAGAAGCCGATCATCGGATTCGGGGAGGTATAATAGGAGACGGCGACGGAGAGCAGGGAGGGTGGACGCGGGTCAAAGTTCTTCAGGGGAGAGTTCGCCTGCTTCATCTCCCGAACGAGGAGAGCCGAGAAGTTGTTCAAGAGAACGGAAGCGAGAGAGAGACTGCGTGGACACAGACACCGATGCGACACTCACCAGTGACAACAACCATCCGCATGTACTAGCGGAACAAAAGTTGGCGGCATTGCTGAAGAAGAGGGTGGTTTTGAAGGAGGAAGATGAGGATGAAGACGTGCGGATGTTGGCGCTTACCGGGGAGGTGAAGTACATGAGCATGATCAACCCCGAAAAGTCGCTGGCAACGCCTGATCCGTCGGTTGTGGACCGGCTGTCGTTATCAGGGTCGGTGTCATCCTCTGTAGATGCAGAAGAGGGAGAGGAGGGGGAGCTTGAGTTACGAAAGAAGATGATCGATGCAGGATCAGTGAGTGTCTGTTTCCCTTGTGTCGACAGATTTGATAATGCCCATCACAGGTGTCATTTGTAAATGTACATACGGCCATCGGAGTACTCGTGCTAAGTGTAGCCGCCGCGGCGGTAATATGGCGGGTAAAACCCGAGTAAAGATAAAGCAGGTATCGTCAGACCATGTCTTAATATTTTTCCTCTTCATGGTCGTGAGGTGATTATCCTATCTTATACATAGATTTCGTTAATTCTCACTCATTTCGTACCTCTGTTTCGTATGCCTCATACCTATGCCCCATCCTTCCTCTCGTCTATTTGAGCTATTTATCACTGTTACGACCCTTTTTCGTGCATGTGTTCGCGTTCTGGCCTCGCTTTTTCTTTTTTGTATTTATTGAGGTTTCTAGCTTCTTAACGACATGGCATGCCCAATGACTACTTGATATGAGTACAGCAATTGGAAATCATGGCAATAGCATGGATGGATGTTTAAGGTAACAGAGACTGTTTGAAAGCTATGCACTTTGTGACACATTATCATGCTAACTTTCTATAAAGTATAGCATATTCCACTACAAAGATAACTCATATCTACATATACCAAGAGGAGAAGTAAAACCCTCTCGTTCCGGGGGACGGCACCGTGACATTGTTGGTATTAAGTGAGGGTAGCCTGGAATGGCAAATCAGCTATCACATTGATAGAAGGTAGAACCATAACGAAAGAAGCAAAACCAGCTTTCATGACAAATGTCTTTATTTTCAGGCTCATGCCACTCTTTCAGCTGGTCCATCCATTTTTCAGTCAGTAGATCTCAGGTTAGGACAGGATTTCCGAAGGCTACGTCTGGCAACAGTCACCAAATAGAAAGGACGAAACATGGCGATCGTCAAGTGAATGTGATTCTTCACCTGTAATAATTTTTAGTTGTGCCACCAACGACGTCAATACGTTAGTATTAGGGTCACAAAGGAAAGCGGGCCTTTCACATAGAATTACAGGTACTTTGGGAAGGCTTGCGAACGCGGAAGTCTCAGCACATCTCGAGCAGTCGATATCCAGAAACAATGATAGACGACGAAATGCCTACTCTGCAGGGATCTCTATCTCTCCAGAATTGATACCATCAATAACGTCGTGTGGGGGCTGTCCCTCTACGGTACACCCAACGCTCTGCGCCGTTCCCAAAATCTCTTTCACACACCCAGAAAGTTCCTTGGCCAGTGATTTAGTCTTCATTGTCCGTGCAATGTTGATGATCTCATCAAGCGGAATATTGCCGCTGTGTTTAATATTCTTTTCCTTCTTTCTATCGCGTGGGGGTTCTATGGAATATGAATCAGTGCAGCCAGACATTCTCAAAGTTTCTTACCTTTGAGAGCACGGATAACAAGGGAAGAAGCCGAAGGTACCACTGATACTTGTGCTTGCCGATTTTGAATTGTGAGCTGGACAGTAACGCGTAGGCCCTTCCATGCCGATGTAGCTTTCGCAATATCCTCTCCGACCTTTTTCGGTGACTTTATCAAACGGTTAGCGACCTTAAAGACATGAGGACAAATGCAATTATATACCAGACCAAGGGGACCAATTTTAGGTGCAAGTGCTGACGATGCACCGACCTCACCACCAGTGGCACGCAAGTAGATAATTTTTATCTCACTAGGGTCCTAGCCAGGGCTCTCAGCGACGGTTCATGACACAAAGAACAGAGACATACGAATTTTGGGGCCATGACGGTGGGACGGGCTCTAGCCGGAAACCAATACGGGAGCGGGGAAATTAAGGTTTGGACGGGGAGAAGCAACTGTATAGCTATCGGCACTGTATTTGTAGTTGTTGGGCAAGACCATCCGGCTGCTGATAATACGAGAACCGATTCTTTCATTTCGCCGCACCTTGTGCAATGGATTCATGGAATCCTCGGGCTCCGCTAGGGTCGAATTACCGACCACATT
>QFEO01014446.1:0-15840 GCA_003316615.1 Amanita pseudoporphyria | reverse complement strand
CTGTTCGTAGTACTTGGAATACGGTCCTCACGAAATGTATATTTTGGTGGTGCGTTAGGCTCGACAGGCTAATAACATGCATGGCTAGTTAAAAATACCATTGCCGTTTACGAGCATGACTTACAATTTTATTTGCAATCAACTGGTGGGGGATTAATTCTATGGCTGGCCGAAGCACGGTCGATGTCGTGAGTATATGGTGAGCACGGGCATGTATGAGCGTAGGGAGGGGCGAATACGAAAGGCCTCGATACGCATATCAACGTTAATTCTGCCAACAGTTTTAGTAAATACCTTTGCGAAGAACGAACCCATCCACGACTGGTGTCACGCTTGCCATGGACTGGCCAACATCAATGACAAGAGCTGAGCCTTTCCCAGCTGCAAATCTACGAGACTGTTTCACAGCGGGTGCTTCTGAAGAAGGCATTCGACATACGCATTAAGTACGCCAGTATTGGCAATATAAAATGCGGGAACTTGAAATTCTTCAAACATAATTTCTGCCATTCTTTCCCTGTTGGCCTGTGTATTCCAGATAGGTTCGGTAACCAACATCGGGTGTTCGGACGGTACGCAGCGTAGTACGTCTTCTAGGGCATGCCGTATGAGGGGTGGGATAGGGTTAAAATCTGAGACTGCAGAGAGGTTGGCTAGTCAAGATATGAAAAAATCAAGAGCAATGGCAACGTACTCATCCCGTCAGTAATCGGATTGGTCACCTCCATTCCACTGCGCCATACAGACGGTCCTGAGGAGCCGACGTACAATTTTGCTTTTGGGGTAGGCTCGCTGCCCTCTGCGCCATCCCCCATATCGACGTCTTGATCCCTTACTGGGATGAATCCGTATGATGAAGGGACTATTGCTTTCGGGGTATCGTCGCCTGCATAACCTGCGCGAACGGACGATGTTCCGATGTCAACGACGAGCGCTGCAACTTCATCTGTTGGCAGTATTAAAGGCAGAAAGCGCAAAAACAAGATAACACGTACCGCCTCCGTAATTCACCATGGTCTCTGAATATTTATCCGGTGTGCTGATGATACTTTGCTAGTTCGCGTTATTGACGTTTGTTAGATATGGGAGCCGTCGCGCGTCAATTTTGATCAAGAATTTGCACCCACTCGTATGGCCGTGAAAAATAAACGAAAGGAGCCATCCGAGGATGAAAATGAAGACACAAACGAACTTGGCGACGATATCGCTAACCTCGAAGTGTTGACTGACGAGGAAGGTGACGTAGATGCAAGCTCGGATGACGGACAAGTCGATGAATTTCCCGAAATACACTGGAGCAGCGGCAGCGAAGAGGAAGAAAGTGGAAGCGAAAGTGGAGACGAGGACGAAAATGCAGACGAGAATGATCAGGACACCAACTCTGACACTTCAGGGCTCCATATATTTCCACAAGCCAAAACGGTGATTTCTGATATCACTGGTCATCCTAGACGCGTCTATCCTGAGATTGAACCTGAATATGATTCCGATTCATCGACCGAAAATGTGAGTAATTCATGGTACTTAAAAATGAGTCAGTTTGACACGACCTTAGGCTCCAAATCGTGTAGGAAATATTCCCATGCATTGGTACGATGATCTGCCCCATATTGGTTACGATATAAACGGGAAAAAGGTGCTGCGCCCGGCTCGAGGCGATGAACTCGACAAATTCCTGGCAACTGTTGAGGATCCATCAACATGGTTAGCTATTGAACTTGATACATTTCAACTAAATTCATTGATGGTAATTAGGATATCTGTTTTTGACAAAAACACTCAAATGGATAAACCATTGACTGCGGAAGAATTGGACATAATAAGAAGATTGTATGAAAATGAAAATCCAGACGCGAATTATGATCCATACGAACCTATGACGGAGTGGTTCACCGGAAAGGGCAAAGAGGAGATTATGCCATTATCAGGTGCTCCAGAACCAAAGCGGAGATGGATTCCCAGTAAATGGGAGAAAAAAAAGGTGCTCATTTTCTTCAATTTTCGGTGTCATCTTTTAAAATACAATAAATAGGTCATGAAAATAGTACGCGCGATTCGCCAAGGCCGCATACTCCCATCCAAACCAAAAACCACCTCAAAACTCGAGTTTTATCCTATCTGGTCATCAGAACCTACCTCTGCCGTCGCCCCACCCCTGCCAGCACCCAAGCTGAAGTTGCCAAGCCACTCTGAATCTTATAATCCTCCAGAAGAGTACCTGCCTACTGAGCAAGAACGCCAAGAATGGGAAGGTATGGATCCCGAAGACAGGGACCAAGACTACCTTCCTCGCAAACATCCTTCACTACGGCTGGTACCAGCATACGACAACTTTATCAAGGAGAGGTTTAACCGTCAACTGGATCTATATCTTGCACCCCGTGTTCAGCGAGTGAAACTCAACATCGACCCAAGCTCGCTTATGCCAAAGCTACCTAGCCCCAATAGCCTAAAACCATTCCCGAACTACAGGAGCCTCAAGCTCAACCAATCAAATAATCGAGTAAGGTGCATCGGTGCAAGTCCTGATGGTAATTGGGCAGTGAGTGGAGACGAAGATGGTGTAGTCATTCTTTGGGAAGTGAATGTCGGTCGGGAAGTCAAACGCTGGAACTTCACGGAGAAAATCGGTGCCGTTGACTGGTGTCCACGAACAGACGTCTCTTTCTTCGTTGTCGCCATGTGGGTAATTACCATTGGCCTTCCCACCTTAAATACTAATAGGAATTAGCGAAGAGACTCTATACTTTATTATCCCTCCAAATCTCAGTGGCGCGGTGTTTTCTCCAACTCTAGCCCTTCTTGCTCCGTCAACGTTGCCGATTGCACCAAGCATTCCATCCCCGGTAAAATGGCAATCCACGCCGTCAAGTGCATACTCACCGGACCGACCGATTGTGACACTCAAACTGCCCCCAGCATCAGGATTGCCTATACAGATCACCTGGCATCGCAGAGGCGATTATCTGGCCACAGTCTGTAAGCCGTCGTAATATTATGGATGATGATATAATGACAAATGTATTAGCGAGTGCTGATGCGCAAGGAGGCGTTTGGATTCACCAAATCTCCAAGAGGCATTCCCAGGCACCGTTCAAGAAAATCAAGGGCATTGTACAACTAGTGTTATTCCATCCCTTGAAGCCTCATTTCTTCGTTGCCGTGAGTCGTTTCGGTCCTTTTTGCTGACTGCTGAAATATAACACCTCGATAGACCCAGCAATATGTACGATTATACAACCTAGCGGAGCAAAAACTGCTTAAAACATTTATTCCCGGCATAAAATGGATATCATCGATGGATGTTCATCCGTCTGGCGACCATCTTATTGTCGGCGGTTATGACAGGAAACTATGCTGGTTTGACTTGGAACTTAGCGAAAAACCTTATAAGGTTATGCGGTACGTAGCCTCAATTTGAATTGCGCTGTTACAGAAAGATGACTGTATTTGCAAAGATACCACTCAAGAGCTATACGTTCACTGCAGTTCCATCCGTCCTATCCACTATTCGCATCGTCTTCGGATGATGGCTCAATACAAGTCTTCCACGCTCGAGTTTACAATGACTTGATGACAGACCCATTGATTGTACCCTTAAAGATCTTACGTGGTCATACCGTCCGTAATGGATTAGGTGTCCTTCAAGTTAGGTGGTGCCATCACCAGCCGTGGCTGTTGAGTGCAGGTGCAGACGGGAACGCCTCCGTGTGGTGTAGTTGACCATATATCTGTATTAACAATGAACACGACCGGTGCTATCATGTTTTCCTCATGAATTTAGGTAGTATATTACTTTTAAATGCGTGCAACTGGGTATTACATCTACTTCTTTCTCTTCGAATGTCCTTCTTTCCGTCGTGTACTACCCGCTTCCCCTTTCCAACGCATTCCTTTCGACCCTCGCCGTGCCGGCATCCCTTTTGACCTCTTCCATTCCTCATGCCTCGAATTGCGAGGTCCATGAGTTGATATACGAGTAGATTTCTGGCCGTCAATGGGTGTTGAATCTGGCGGAAACGGGATGAACAATGGATGAAAAAATGCACTGCGTGGATGCCCGGACCTGTCTGTCTTTTGTTTCCTTGGGGATCATCGGCTAGGAGAAAGTGTTAACGATCCTGCCTGCTGCCCAAATCGAATGTGGAATGATGGACAGGTAACAAAGCGGTCGTCAATGGAAGTGTAAATTCCAAACATCCATATATGACTGCATGATCTCCGACGTGATATCGCTAGATTCTAGAAGGCCAAAAACAGGGGAACAGAACAAACCTATTATGAGGTCGTCGTCTTTCCCTGTTTCGTCGGCAGGCATATCGTCTTCCTTCTCCCCTGTTCCGATAGTTCGTGCGAGTTTGGCATTCAACCTCTGCAGGCGGGCTGCTTCGGCGACTGCATAGACTCCTGACTCGCGCTTGTTTGCCCTGTAGGCTCGCTTTACTTTCGATCTTGTCGATTTTGCCATGGTGGTTTGTGGAAGAGTGAAAATGAGTCAGTACCATAGCACGTGCAATCAAGTCAGTGGCGGCTCTCATTTTCCCAAAATGGTTTTCATTGGTTAAATAATACACATTGGATCTACGCGCTAGTCACTTCAAGTATTTTTGATCATGGAACGATGGTAGAAGCCTCGCATTCCACGTATTGTCGGATCGATCGCACAAAAAATCGGGCTACGAGTCTGGAGCGGCCTCCCTGTGAAGGAAGAATGCACCATATTAGCCTATCAGAAGAACAGCTAGAAAGAAAAAGGACTTATGATATATAACACGTTGTTACACCTAGTAGAAGACATAAATAAGCCCCCGAACTGTTTCAATAATGCATGACGAACCTGATGAATACTTCGCCTAGTGCCCCATTGGACTGGCCATCTTGAAATTCCTCGGTATTGGCCAGCTGAATTAATCTTAATACCAAGTAGGTCAAACGACAGCATTGCATATTACCTGAAGGTTCATGTAGCCATCCGTACTAACTAAGAATCCCTTATATTCGAGCCCCCATTTTAGACGGATAAACACAGGCTTCCCGGTGAGCTCTTGGAGAAATGGTTTGGGATTGACTGGATTGACCTATTGAGGGTGATGAGGAATACTACCCTACGAGGTAGAAATGAGGGACTTACTGCTGCCATGGCCGTTTGAACGAATATGTGCACGTGCGGACTTCGAAAAAGTCAATTCACCGAGAATAAAACCTCTCCCATTGCACATGTCTGACCGTGAGGGACACTCAGGCGCACCTCCCACAGACGATGATCTCTCTCTCCCAAAGGCAACAGTCGCGAAAATGATTGCAGGCGTGTATACGTCCATTACGTTATAGGACTGTGGTCTGAACACTACCAACATTCAGAGCTGTTACCAAACGACATTGTATGCGCCAAAGAAACACGCGATTTGGTGATAGAGTGTTGTGTAGGTAAACACTGTCAGACTGTCTTCTTTGGGGCGATTGCGTTAAGGTCAATTATTAGAATTTATACACTTAATATCATCTGAAGCGAATGAAATCTGCGAACAAGAGTCTAAGAAAACTATAGCGCCGGAACATATTATTGGAGCCTTGAAGGTTCGTTCTGGCATCGCGTTTCTGGAGCGTAACCTACCCTGTGCTACAGCGTCTTGGTTTCGATTCATTTACGGCAGATGTCGAAGATGTATTGAAGGACCACAAACAACAGCTGAAGGTGCGTACTGCTGTCTTCGGTCATTTCAATACATTAAATATCCGCAGGACCGAGAAAAGAAGGTATCCAAATTGGAACAATCTGGAATGACGGAAGAGGAGTTGCTGGAAGCTCAGCAAAAATTGTTTGCACAGAGTCGTGCTATTTTCGAATCAACGCAGCAGCAACGGTAGCATAATGTGAACAGACATGTCTACGACTAATTCTTTCGTGATTTTTATCCATAATACTCAGAGTTGCATCCGTTGTCGCAATAACCCCAGCCGCCTTTGCGGTGAATCATTATTCCAGCTGTTTCCTGATGATAGCACAGGCAGGCCTTCCTGCTCAATCACAAACGATGCTGATACGGATGCGTATAGGGTTGCTAGGCGCAGCATGAATTTTTAAAAAGCATCTTCAGTGGAAAATGGGTCACCTTCAACAACATTTTCGGTCAAGAAGAGACCTGCCGCGAGACCGCCGAGGAAACTATTTCCGGCTCCTGGTACCACGATCCTTAGTAGTCGTCTCGCTGTAGTCATCCAAGTATCCGCACCTGTGACGTCCACGATCCTGCTATTATCCTGAGGAGTCCAGAATGCATCAATCCATTGTCCATTCGTCTCATGACTTTTGACATAGGCACCCATAGCACCACTTCTGATAATTACCCAGCCAGAACCTCCACCTACGTTATATGTTAGTAGCTTATCGGCCGCAGCTTCAATGGCTTGTTTGGATGGTGGAAGCGGCATGGATAATAATGACAAGGTTTCCTCGGCGTTGGGACTTGCCAGAATTGTTAAGGTCTGTGGTTCCATTGTCCTTCCCGCTCACCTGAGCATTGAAATATCTGGAAGGACACGGATCAATGCTGGTAGTTCGCTGGGAATACATCTATCCTTTTTCATGTTGTCAGGCCAGCTGACAGACCAGAAACAACAAAACTGACAGGTATTGGCTCATAGATGGTTAAAGGTTTCCAATCGTCAATCTCATGAACTTCTGACATGATGCTTGAGGCGCGCATCGGGGAACAAACGAAATGCAGTGCTTTGGGACGTGCCAGACTTGTTCCAAGAAGATCATGAGGCGTTATGCGGATCTTAGGTGTCAAATACTGGAAACTGCTTGACGTTAATGGATCACGAGGGCATTGACCACAAGAGGAACACACTGACTCTCTACGCTCGCCACGATATGAATTAAGTGCACGAGTCGTTAAACCGTCATCTCGAGTTCTAAACAGCCACATCTGCTCTCCGTAATGCTTAAGCGCAGAGTAGATGTTCGCTGGGAAATCATCTCCTTGGTCGACCACCATGCCTAACTTGTCTGCTGTGAGCCTAGAGATGCTCAATACCATTAATCCCAGCATTCATCACTATGTAGTGTTGTAGTGAACCATATACGAGCACCAACCATTGCATATGTACCACCCCCACCAATCTATGAAAGATAGATAAGATAACTGTAGTACATGCGAGAGTAAACCACTTTCCTGCGGATCAATTTTCTTATCAGTAACGTTCCCATCCTCGTCCATGAACAAGAACTCGTCAATCATAAACATTCCCAGAGTTACGAAAAACGACATTGAATCTCCGGCGTTAGTCAGTTGAATGATACGAGGAAAAAGCGTGCGACTCCCACTACGCTAACTCTATATTTATTCCAAGCGAAATTACTGCACAGTGGCTCATGCCAAACTTCTCCCCATCCGAAATGAAAGTATGGGTGATAGTCTACAATCCGAATACGTTCTCTGAAGAGGTGAGTGCATCGTTGTAGCCGAGTTGTATGCACAATCCTTGACGTGGCAGCTATACCAACGTGCCCTCCTCGCGCTCGATTACGACAGTGTGAATAAGATCAAGAAATTTTACCGAAGAGAAGATGCTTGTCGTACGTGCTGCTCGCACTGTTCCCTCCGCCACAGTACACTGAAACGCAAGAAGGGTGTTTAATCGGTCGGTTCCTCAGATGCATGATGTTGCATGAACGAGGCGTGGATCCTCGTGAGGCAAACTTTGCTACGACTGAAGCAGGGAAACCATATTTAGTGAGCCTTCCCATGTTGCAATCGGTCCCTTTAAGCATGATCTTGTAAAGGTGCACCCAACGCTTCAACCTCCAATTGCTTACAACGTGGCTCATGACAATGCTCTTATAGTTATCTCATTCTCGCCTAACACGCATAATCCACCAGCATATTCGCTTGGTATTGATGTGATGAAAGTTCGTCTTCCTGGGCGTGATACATTCGCCACGTTTATTGAAACGATGACTGAAGTGGTCAGCGGGACTTTCTATTGAACTGATGACAGAATAGATTAAAACATGTACAGCTAACACCCCTGGAACACCGCCAAGTGACTAGTGGAAAGTCGGACGGTGAAAACTTGCGACGCTTTTTTTGGACATGGACTATGAAAGAGGCTTATACCAAGGCTGTAGGGTTAGGCCTAGGATTTGACTTCCGTCGAGTTGAGCATGACGCAGAGGCGAATATCTTGCGAATAGACGGAGCGAAGCCCGCGGGATGGCAATTCCTCAAGTTCGGGGTTCAGATCGGTGAGGACATGTATCTGGGCGTTGTTGCCCATTACATAGGTGGGGATGAACTCGAAATTTCCGAAGAATCTACAGAACTTCCTGATTACATAGTGGTACATGACGCCGTCTCCTTTATGGAGCGTGCATTACAACAGCTCGGTCGTTGATAATTGGCGCTAAGAAATATCATGTCTTAGCTATTATACATTATCCTCAATAACAATGATGCTTCCGCCTGTAGCCAATCGTCGTAATAGACGCAATCTCGGGGGTTGGCTGGACCGCCGTCCTTGCAAAAGTCAAACGAAGGACAGAGACAACATGGCGCCTCAGTCCAGCCCACTGGTATGTATTCTTGCTTTATAGCTCGATAAACAAAGTTCGTCCCGTCATCGGCTTCATCAAAGAGTAGTGGTTGAACAGGGGAGGGAGATCGTTTCAGAGATTTATTTTTTTTCCGCTTTTTTCCGGGACCTATATCGTCCGAAGAAGAACCATCATCTGAGGATGAGTCGCGTTTACGTTTAGATTTTTTTCTTGCCGGCTTTTTATGCCTCGGCTCTTCTTCATCAGACAATGAGTCCTCAACGAAGAGGGCCTTGGACCGCTTATGGTTCTCCGTATCCGAGTCCGATGATTCACTATCAGAGTCCATTTTTGACCGCTTCCGTCTTGACATCCTAAGCACCTCGTCTCCGTCAGAACTTGATTCCTCGCTTGCTTGTCCACGTTTTTTGCGTTTCCGTTTGCTCGATCGTGTATCGTTTTGCTTTCTCTTTTTCTCAGGGCGCTGTTCGTCTGCTTCCACATCATCACCATCCTCTATAGCACTGGCATCCCAAAGCGCTCCTCCTACTGTTGGAAGCTGAAGGCAATTAGACGACGCTATATGCGTAAACTTGCTTTACTAAACCTTTTCTATTTCTCCGTCCAACACAAGAACGCTTAGTAACGCTTCTATATCTTGCACAGTTAAGTCAACCTGGGTAATATTTGCTTTTTTGATGAACTTGAGGATATCTTTTGCATTGGGGTATTTAGGGGCATTGGAAATGGGATATATTGCTCCGTCTTTATTGAGTTGGCGTTTTGGGAAACTCTGGAGAAATCATTAGCTCTATTTCCGGTCAGGAAACCAAATAAGACACCGAACCGTTTCACGTATTATCTTAAGGCAAGCTTCGCTCAGGTGGTGGATGAGCCCAGTATCTAATTCCCCATCAATATACCACGCCCCGCCTGTTAACTCCGCAGAGGGTTCCAGACCCTCAAGCATATAAATCTTCTTGTTCTGTGTCAAAGAGAGAAATCAGCTAGCAATCATCATGAATTTGGATTGACTCATACATTCACCGCTGGTACGCGTTTGATCAGTTTCTTCTGAACCAAAGATTTCAGACATCTGTCAACGACATTTTGATGGAGATTAGTTTTCGCTTTTAGAGTTTTAGTCCATATTCCTGAAAGGGCCATGCCATATTAGTCAACGCAGACGTGCGGAAGGATCTCAACACGCCTTCGTTCCTTGCACCGGAAATGTGATCTAGGACCAGCTTCTCGTCATTCGTCAAATCCTTGGTTCTGCGTGGGTCTGAGCCGAAAGAGAAGTAGAGATTCCAGTCTGGACATACGCAGCAATTTCACTTTTTGTTACCGCCCTGAAAGCAACGAGTTTTCCTTTTTCATCATGCAGGGGCTTAAAGAGACCAACAGAAAGCAGCCAATTGAATGCTTCGACGCGGGCCTTTTTATCTGAGACTAGTGCCTGCGCACGGTCAAGCGTAAGGATCTAGCATGGCATGGGATGAGCACTAGCTTGGATCCAAGGACATTCTGCGCACGTTTTTTGGATCTGCAACTGCGGCTTTGTGAAGACGACTTTCGAGTTCATTGGGCGGGCGTTTGTCCATATCGGCAGTCGTCACATGTCACATCTGGGAATGTCACGAAACCGAGAAGGAGAGAGTCTGATGGAACGCAGGTTAATTTAGTTATCTCACCGAATAAGCACTAGTGCACGGAACCCGAACATTCTATTTGAGACCCGGGGTTCCTTACCCGTCTTCGGCAGCGATAGTTTCCATAACATGTCCCTTGTACTTTCAAATTACGGTAAAACAACGGTATCTGTACCTAGGTTCATACAAGTAGCAACGATATCTTACAAATTAATATACCATAAAGTCATCCGAAAAGAGATCAGGTGGTGGTGGTGGTACTGAATGCAATTCTCCAGAGTTCGGTGAAGGACAAAACATTTTCGCTTTCCAGAAACAACCGTAATGGTTGGGTCGAGTTTGTTCAAAGTGGATTCCCCAAAGTTCAAAAGACTCGAGCGACGGGAAAAAGCTCAAGGTTTTGGCTACATCATCACAAAACTCCTGCAGGAAGAAGGATTTAGGACAAGCGGATCCGAGTATAAGGAGGTACCTACATAGCTTGGTGGTTCGATATTGTTGGACGAGGTCGTAAAACGTACATACTGTAGGCATGGCATAGCCTGGCTGAGGGAGAGAAGGGAAGGGATCGACAGCGAGTCTATGTTCGCTTCAAAAAGAACGACGGGGACGGTCGATTCTGCAAGTTTTGTGGCGACGCTCTCAAGAATATTACCCGAGTTGAGACGAATGGTGTCAGCCGGATGACTCGGCACTGGGATTTCCGCCACACGAACGGGAGGACCTGTAAATTTTCTGACATGAGGAAAGGGTCCCACGGGCAGTTCGGGGCTGTCTGGAAGGGGCTCGAGATCTAATCCGAGGAGTGAATCGGCCTTTGCCAAGCATAGGGCTACGTTGTGATCATGTGCGAGGGACATGGACACGTTGAGCAGATCTGAAAAGATGGAGCCATCTGCAGAGCGGAGGGCAGAGCTGAAGGTGGGGTTGAGGAAGAGGCGCAGGGAGGTCAGCTCGGACATGTTGGAGAGGGCGGCACGCAGGGCATCGTAGAAGGATCTGAAAAGGACGGCGGTGGGCTCTATGTGAAGGGCAAAAAAGCGCACGTGGAGGGCGATGAGGGGCTTCTTGGCGAGGGTGACGACGAGGGAGAGATTATGGGCGTTGGAGCCGACATGGAGGTCGCGATAGAGGAGACGGTGGGCATGGAGGGAGAGGTCGCGGGTGGTTGTGGCGAGGGCGAGGAGATCGTGGGTGGAGAGATAGGCGACGATGTGGGAGACAAGCTCGTACGGCAGCGAGGCGAAGGGCATTGCTGTGGAGGCGATTGGACATGATAGTATATATATTCCAGCGCACGAAATGATCGCCGTGAGGGCGTTGCAGGGTAGACAGCGGCCGTTTTATCTCAACCTCTCCATCATGTCCGTCCTCCTCCCTTCCATCCGTAGGCAACCCCTGTCCTGTTCCCATAAGGCCCTTGCGCTATATTCATCTCGCTCCCTTTCTCTCTCCGCCCATTCTGGTAACCTCCTCCTTCTCCGTCTGTCCTCTCACCAACTCCTCTCCAGCCCCGTACCCCACCCGCACCCATAACTGCGCCGCCCTCTCTGCTGCGGACGCTGGTACCCGCGTAGTCTTGGCAGGATGGCTGCTTCCTGAGCGGTGATTGCAAATTTTAACCATTGATCTCAAACTCATCTGTTCTATTCAAGGAAAGGCAGACACATGTCATTTTTCCCTCTCAAGGATTCCTATGGCACCACGCAACTCATTGTCACCCACTCCGAGAGCCGTCCGGATTTGGCAGTTGCCCTCGCGGGTGTGCCCGTCGAATCCGCCGTTTTGATCGAAGGCACCGTCCTGTTACGACCCGAGAATGCCAGGCGATCCGTGTGTGCGATTCTTAACCACAAATCAAAAAAACTGACTAAGGCTTCCTGACAAGGGACCGGCGGGTGAAATTGATGTCCAAGTCGACAATTTCACCCTTCTTAACCCAGCAGGAGATCTTCCCTTCTCGCCCTCAAACCCACACAATCTTGTATGATTGTCGCATCTCCGAGATCGACGCCCAGGCTGATAGTTCATAGGCAAATGAAGATCTTAGACTTCGATACCGCTATTTGGACTTGCGGCGCACATCGTTATCCAGTAATTTAAAACGAAGAAGCCAAGTAACACATATAGTCCGTAATGTTCTACATAATCAAGGTACGCGATGCTAGCCGGTCTCTCTGTCTTTCTCCTAATGAAATACGTTGTGACTTTAGGTTTCATTGAGGTCGAGACACCTGTACTTTTACGCTCATCCCCTGAGGGAGCAAGGGAATTCATCGTGCCAACGCGATCGTCAAAGTGGAGTACAATTGGATCACCTTCAGGGGAGCCAAAGTTTTACGCGCTTCAGCAGTCACCACAACAACCTAAACAACTCCTGATGTGCTCTGGTGGTATTGATAAATATTATCAGATTGCAAAATGTTTCCGCGACGAGGACGGTCGCAAAGATAGACAACCAGAGTTCACGCAAATAGATTTAGAGATGGCTTTCGTTTCATGGGGGAACTCCTCGCAGAATACCGACGGATGGAGAATTGGCGGTGTGGAGGTGCGCAACGTAACTGAGAGTCTCATACGGGAAATTTGGTGTCGGGTGGAAGGTTCTGCACTTCCTGAAAATTTCAGAGTAATGACTTACGATGAGGCAATGTCTAGGGTAAGCCACTTTATAGCTTAATTTCGGCACGAATAGCTCACATCTGCATAGTACGGGTCAGATAAACCTGATATCCGGTTTGACCTTCAAGTTCGTGCTTTCCGATGTCTGGGTTAAATTATCTCACTGCCTGGCCATCAGATTATGGACGTAACACGGTTCCTGTCAGCTGAACAGCGAGCGACCCTCGCAGCATCTAACGAGATTCTAGAATGCTTCGTTGTCCATCAGACTGAGGAACCACAGTTCATCAAAGCATCCAGGAATATGGTTCCCGAGTCTACCGTCGTTCGTCTGACCATGTCTGTTAGAACTCGTGTTAACAGCACATTGACAGGAGAAAATCACCTTCAAGCCCGGAAACGCGGAAACGTGGCTTGCCCAGAACGATCTACTTCGTTCGGTATCACATGAACAGATTAATCTTTCCAACGTAAACGAGGAGTTGAAATTGCGATTTGGGGATGATATTTGGCTGGCACGTAGGTCAAAAAGGCCAAACGTACGTCATTCACACTCCAAGTATACCTATGTAATTCACTTCGCCAGGGCGGTTCCACTGCGTTGGGTAGATTAAGACTCCGGTTGTCAGAGTTGTCACAGGAACGCGGTATGGACCCCCAAACTTAACACCATGACTATTAGGGACTGTTGGTTTAACAGGTGACTTCATTGTCAGCAAGGAACCCCACTTTTTGTGGATCACTGAGTTTCCTTTATTCACACGCGGAGATGAGGATAAGGACTTCTTGGCCCAAGGAAGATGGAGTAGCACCCATCATCCTTTTACGGCGCCAATGTGGGAAGATGTTGATGCGTTGTACCATCGAAACGTCGAATCAGTACGTTTATTCCTGCTTCCCGTCGATGCCCGCGTCCCTGCGCTATGATGTTCATGTGGCCCCTCATCTGCGCTAAGCTTTATATAGCCAGGTACTAAATGTGGATTATAGATTAGAGGGCAGCATTACGATCTAGTGCTTAACGGGGTTGAAATTGGCGGCGGCTCAGTACGGATACATGATGCTAGGATGCAAGATCATGTATTTGCCCATATTCTTGAGGTTATATCACTTTGATCTCGTGTCTCGATCGTCCCTTACTAACCGACATCAGTTGAACGACCAGGAAAAAGCCCCTTTCAGTCAATTGCTACATGCATTGCAATGTGGTGCCCCGCCTCATGGTGGGATCGCTCTTGGTATGATTGTTACACCGTGACATTATGAAAGCTTACAGTGCTCCAGGTTTAGATCGGATAATGGCCATTCTTTGTGGTTCTCAATCCATCAGGGATATAATTGCTTTTCCTAAAACAAGCACTGGCACAGACTTATTGTTCAAAAGTCCTGCTCCTGTCCGGCGCGAAGTCTTGGAACAATATGATATCCTCCCTCGATCAACTGGTTGTTAAACGATCCTGAACTTTGCATCTTTTTGTAACCCGCGGTAGACTGATAAGTAATAGTATGATTTGTTCAGAGCAAGTGATTGTTCAAAGTAAACGAAAGCAACCATACAAAAAAGATTGTTGAACTATGGAACATCATCTTGGCAAGCCACATCATTAGAAACAGCGTCAATGGCGGGCGGCGACGGTGAGCCTGGCGGCAGCACAGAAGGAAGAGATGTGAAATAGTCGGAATGCCGTGGAGTTGTGTTGTTAGTGCCATTGACATCTTCGTCGTGTGGTTGGGAGGGCCCGAAAGCCCATTCATAACGTGATGAATCCTCTACTTGTTCTGTTAATCCATTTGTGGGCGGCAAGGAAAATCCTGAATTGATTGGCGTGAGGTCCGTATTCTCAAGACGCGGCTGCGATTCATCGATGGAGGTCAAAATGGATCGTAATTTAGATTCTGCCTTTCTCTGGGGCGAAGATGGGGGAATGGAGTGTCGCCGAGTTAACGACAACGGAAGCGGTGTTTGAGGTGTAAAGGTGGGCGCCCATTCTGAGGATTCTGCTGGTAAAGCAGCACTACTTCCAGTAACAGGAAGCCAGGAAGCCATTTTGGTACTGGAAGACGTTGGGAGTGCTTCAATTGAAGGACGTTCAGGAGTGATGGTCAGGGGACTTGACGATGATGGCGATTGTGGATTTGCCATAATGGATAATGGTGCTAGAATGCTAAATATCTGATCTTCTGATTGTGGTGGTCCGTAAGAGTCAAAAGGATCAGGAACAGATTGTAGCATCGGTTCGATTATAGGATCCAAACTGTGGTTGAATACATGTCAATGAAGGGGTTAACAGAGATATAACGAACAATGGCCCATACGCTTTTGCCGTAAACCGGTCGAAGACGTCCATTGTGGAACGTACAACAATGCAGACCTATGCGGAAGATGATGATAATATGGCTATATATTGCTAATGAACTCACTTTTCCTTGCACAACATCCCATACTTCTTCTTCATGTTCGATAATTTCCTGATAATGCGCTGCCTTAAGCTCGTCCAATTCATCTACTTGCCTTTGTAAAACTGCCAGCGCCTCTCTGAAAGTCTGAAGGTCTAAAATGCATTCGCAATTGCTACGTCGGAAGAAAGCAAGGGTACTTACTCCGTTCCTTCCTGTTCAGATTACGAGCTTCGGTATCTCGGATGATTTGACTTTTCTCCCGAAGTGCACGCTCGTAAGTTGCCGAACGTTCCTGACGAGAAAAAGATTGGGTGGCCGCAACTAATGAACACAAGGTGTATCGTACTGTAACTATTGTCCGATACGTCTCAAGGTGTTGACGCAATGGCTTTTCGAATTTTTTATCCAGAGCTTCCGCCTGATGATGACAAAGTATGTCAGGCTTTGATTGCAGATAAGATACTCAAGCATACCAATACATGCCATTGATTCCCAACGAGATGGTGTATGCCAGATGCAGCCTGTAGCCGAGTGCTAGCATCGTAGGAAGGACCCTTCAACCTGGACGAATACCTCAGACGCAAGGAATTAGGAAAGACGCGACTAATATTCACCCACTGCATTTCT
>QFEO01013711.1:0-10423 GCA_003316615.1 Amanita pseudoporphyria | reverse complement strand
ACACCCACATGTCAGCGAAGGATAAGTAAATTGATAGAATAAATAGGGTGTTGTTGAACAGTGTGCACATAGTAGTGAGAACTCATGTTATTGTGTAACCATTAACATCTGTAAAAAAAGAAGCAGGGTTATGGATACGTTCATGAGGGATAAAATGAAAGCACCACTGCACAAAAATTCGTGGTAAGCTCATCAAACCAGATTTCTCAAAGCTGCCCTCTCATTTGATCAGACTCTAATGTAAATTTATTTGAGCACTAACATAAGATGGCTTTCCAACAACAATTATGGTACATACAAGAAGTTACTAAGCACTTGGTAATGTCGTTGGAATGATGGCGGCCCGACCGAAGTAGTGGAAATACATCTGTGTATAGAATCGCGCGAGGGCATATTCATAGTGCAATATTTCAGTCTCAGGGCTCTCGGTAGTAGGCGTATTCAGTCGTGCTATATGATGCTTAGGATAATCGACCCAATCAAATATCACCCAACGCAGCGCATTGAGATATGGTAAGCGGTCCCGGACACAAGGCGATGACAAACCCTGCTGAGCATTTTGAACAGTAACTGACGCGAGGTGGCAAGGTTGATTAGAACAGAAGTAGAAACACTTTAGCAAGAGTTCCTGCTGTACTAGGGAGTCTAGTTCCTGATGCCGACCCTCGAATAAGCATCGATCAAGAGCACGGCGATCCATTATGAGGAGCTCAAACCGGAATGATAATTCTGAAATTTCCCATAAGTTCTCCTGGGCCTCACGCTCCATAAACTCTCTATCAGCAAGTTTGTGAAGATTAGATATGTCAATACCCAATTCAGTTGCCTCTGGTGATAACAAGAGCATAAGAGAGTGCCAAGCAGCTCCCACCATAGTCCGTTGGTTAGGGGCGCACCTGCTGAGTAATGTGTGCCAGTCCTGATTTGAAAGCAGTTGAATGTTAGAGGCATCGGATACAAGGCGATAGATGCATATGTCATGTATGGCAGTCCATATGGTAAGGTATTGATTACGCCGGTTGGGGTTGTCACCAGAACAGAAGATTGCAGGTTCAGGGAATGCATACTTTCTGTCATTGTCCGCCAGTTTAGTCTGTGAAAAAAGCATTTCCGGATTATGGTCTACAGCGCTAAGTGCCTTTTGCCATTGTTCTAGCGAAAGTGGCATGTATTGGCTGCTGATCAGACTGAACTTATCCCGAGACTCCGGTCCTGATCGCCCATGACACCGGGGATCTACCAACATAAAAGATTGTGTACAATGTATTGAAAAGGGCAACTCACATGGTTGGGATCTTGCATTGTTATTCCGACAATCCGATAATGGCCTAACAGCACTGCTGGTTTGGTAAAACTCCAAAGGCCTGATCCCTTTGTGGTTTCCATTGCTGAAGACATCTGTGTAGCGAAGCGATTTTAACCCATGCTCGGAAATTGCACGAAATCTGTTATAATTTGAATCGCCCACATAAATACAAGGGAAGGCCCTGAAATAATCATTCAACTCCAACACATCTTCTGGTTGAATGACGGTTGTGATGGACAAGATATTCTCTGAGCAAAAAGTGGCGACAGGACGTATAAACCAATATGGGATACCTGCAGAAAACAGCCTCTCTGCAACATAAGCCTCTTGAACGAAGCAACCGATGGTATTAGCTATTTGCGTTGTGGGAGGGACACGACCCTCCATGCAGGGTTCATAAATCTCTAAGTAGTCCATAAGAGCCCGAAGTTCCATCCACTGACGTTGAACTTGTCGACATTCAAAAAGAACTTCCTTCCGTGTCATTGCAACTGCCCTCAAACGATTCAGAGTACGGTGCAGGCTTATAGATAGTTGATGTATTATAGAATGATGGTCACCAGGATCAATGCCCGCTTGATTTTTGTCCACCTGTTGATACAGTCATTCGCAACAATGCTCCATCAATTGTAATTTACGACGTGGAGGAAACCCAATCCCTATGTCTTGCTCACGACATGACGTTCGCTCAAAATCCTGGTACGTGGGATTCCACCACATGATTAAGTCCTCCGCCACCTGTCCCTCATGTTTGGGAATACAACAGAGGTGCGGCGCCAACTGGGAAAATGGTTGAGGCCATTGGGTATGGTCATCTGGTCCATAGCGACCATCAAGCCTTGTGTATACATTGCAAGGACCTGGAGGTGCGAATATGTCGTCATGGTTTGGGGTGGTGATGTAGAAGATGGGATGCTGGGGATGAAGAGCTGCAACGCGTCCATTGAATGGTCCGAGAGGCACTAGAGTCATATTAAGGAACCTCCGTCATTAATGCTACGTCTTGCGTACCATCTGTTCTCTGATTCGCAAGCAAAACTTTTGCCTCCACAAATAACGAAGGAGCAGATGGCATATCTTTGGTCATCATTAATGCGAACAGTCCATGAGGCGGGGAACGTACTGAGCGAAATGAAGGATCGCCAACTCCCGCGCCTGGGAGAGCACTGGTAAGATAGGACGGCTGGGAAGTAGGACCAAAAGATCCAAGAACTGAGCACAAGGTAGAACGCAGGATTCAGTATGGCAAGTATGGCCCTAGAAGTCTGTTAAGTTCTTGACGTGCTACCCGACAGAAGGACAAGCTGCGAACGTGACCCACGTGTTCAGTTAAGAAAGGGTGACACAAGAGTCTAGCCCTTGGGAGCAACATAGAGTCTAACTCCGATTTTTTTTCTGCATGGTGGTTTTAAGGATGACAAAAGACAGGATAGTGAGGAGAGAACAGGTAGGAAATTCAGCGGATTGGTCAGATGTGGCATCCAAACACACACAAACTTAGATGGCAGAATTACTTGCAATGGGAATAGCGAATCTGTGCTGCCTTGTTCAAGTCTGTGCAGGAGATGAAAAGCTATATTTGGATCTGGCGGAGAGAATTCAATATACCTTTGTGCTATACAACATCGCTCTCCTTGTACACATTCTTTGTCATTACGAACACCATTTTCCTAGTTGGTTAGCAGTTACATCATCTCACAACAGCATACTACTAAATGTAAACCGAATTGCTATGCAAAAAAAAAATGTTTGTAGCGATTATATGAATCTGACCCTGCGTTTCCCTGCCAGTGACCATGCCTTAGTGGGTCGTTTGCGGGGTGACATACGTATGTCTTCGTTGTGCAAAACCGTTGGAAATTGGATTTGAGCACTGCAAATAATACGTATACAGCAGGCACTCTATCCAATGCAAATCACACACACTATTTGGCTCGCCAGGGTAGCAATATGCCACATGGCTTACTTCAGCCTGAGGACTCGACAACATAGGAACTTATGACACAGTGGCCCAAGCATGAGACTGCCACCATCAAGTGCTGCTAGCACCTGTTCACACCAGACTTGTCATGTCAACTTCTACTAGTTCTTCAAACCCGGATGCAAAGGTGGAGGACCTCCGTGATACGTTCAGAAGTCTCATCGCCTTGATATGTATGGCTTGAATTATTAATGGAGCCTACCCATCGCTGCCAGATTCTAAAGTTCCATCCCCCCACAATCTACCACCTCGTCACAGGGTAATGGATGCTCTGACAACTATTCTCATAATTAATCATGAAATCCTCGCTGCCACCGCCTTCTCTCCAGATGACCATATCCCACTCTCCGGCAGTGTTGTCTGTATGGCTTCTAGCAGTATCCAGCATGTTCAAACCAGTTCCCCAACAGGTTTAAAGAGTACTTTGTTTCCGAAGGAGGATTTAAAGGATATGGATACGGGTGTTGTAATTGATATCGAGAATGAGAACGTCGGTGGGCCGGAGCTAAACATTGCTGCTGTCGCTAATCCACGATTTGATAAAAACGAGAACTTGAGCATCCCTTTTTCGGTGAACAACCCTGATGGTCTTGTTCTTATTCCCAGAGGCCACAGCTGCTGGTCTATGATTAGGGTGATGGATTATAACCAGGACTGGAAGGAAATAATTGAGGAGTGAGTCTCGGTCTGCCGTATGGTTCTTCCAGTCTTATGAAGCATATTTAAGGGTTACGTCATCAAACTTCGTGGACCACACCGAGACCATATGTGCATATCTCATTGACTACAAGGAGGAGGCTCACTTAGAAACCAAAAGGGAAATGGAGAGGAAGTTTTTCAAGTATCTCATTTTAAGATGCTGGAGAAAGATGTACCGGAGAATTACCAACTGGTCTTCTCTCGGACTTATCTTTGAGCTCGCGAAAATTCTGTCTTTGATGTTAGAAGATGTTGTGGGGAGAACCTTGTTTTCCAACCTTGCTGCGGGGGTTAAATGTTCTCAGGATGCCGCTCTTTCGCGGTACATCTCCTCGTTAAGGGATGAAGACCTCGAAAAAATATTATCGTTTGAGGATCGTCCGGGTGGGGTGGCTGTAGAAATGCCTTCCCTATCTCGTCTTCGGAGAGCCATATCAGGCAGTGGACCTGGAATATATTGCAAGGACACGGCTGTCGATTTTCATCACCTCCTAGTTCGCCTCCTTTGTGGTTTTACAGCGACGTTGGCGCGCATGCACGATGCCTATCCGCAAATGGGGGAATCGTTAGACCATCGCAAAATTGCAGGTGCTATAGCAAATGTTATTCCTTGTGCCCAAATGCTCTACCTCGTAGCGCATTCTGCGGCCTTGGTGAAGCATTTGAATTTAATTGTTGCATCGGAAGCGGAATTAAGAGTGCCAACTGCCGATGAGAAGGCGAACTACATGAATTTTGCCAGGACGAACCACCTCCTTTCTGTATCTAAGGAGAAGCGTAAAACTGATCAGTTGGGTAGAGACGGGAATGATGAAGAGCCGGGTGATGAATACGTCAAAGCTGCACATGAATCAAGATCAAAACTGAGCTACGAAATGTTTAGGAAGTGGGTCATGTCGTTTGTCGCGCATTTCTCGGCGAAGCGTGTACTAGAAAGTCATGTCATGAACTTTCAGACGGGAGTATGTATCGAAATTCGAACCATTGCAGTGAAAGCGCAGGGGGAGATCAGACTCCAATCTTGGAACAAGATGAAAGATCTAATCCGTTCAGTAGCAAGCCAGCTATCACCGGCCGAGGGTGAACTACCAGACAAGCTAATTCATAAACTCAATACACACTTGGATGTTTATATGGGAAGTGCGGACAATGTTCGTAAGATGTACCATCATGCCTTCAGGGAATTTGCAAGTCATGCGTACCTGAAGAAGGACTCGGATGTTGTCTGGAAATCTTCTGGGGGGCAACATTGCGAGGCAATCCTTGCCTCGCTCATTTCAGGCTTCAACCTCGTTAACGATGTCCCAGAAAACAAAGAACTTTTAAATATATGCAAGGTACTATCTCCTATCCCTTGTTCTGTCAGCGTGACTAATGATTCTGAAGACACTAGATCGTCGTGAAGTCGCAGTATCAAAGCTCTGCTGCCCCGTTTGTTGGGATTTATTGGATATTTTAAGGGGCCGTGACCAGGATAAAGATGATTTGACTGTCCGTGGTCGTCATTCTACCTTATTCAACATCGAGCTACCACATCACATTCCAATCGCCATGTTGGCTAGGATAGTTGAGCGGTATAAGGTAATCCTCCTTGATGAACTTGTTAACATGCTTAGTGAGTCAAAGAGGCACAAGCGCACGCCCTCGCAACAAAGCGACTCGGGCACTACCACCAGCAGTGTGAGTGTGGATGACGGCGCAGGGAATCGCAAGGAGGTTGACCCGATGATGCAATGACAACTAACTATCCCTGATCGATAAACGTTCACATACATGTGATGCATGTGATGTATAGTATTTAGGGGCTGCCTGAGGCTATAAAATGTAGTAGTGACTGTATCACTGATTGAGTAACCGCTCATTTGAGCCAATTTGTGTGTGTTTGAATGAGTTTGAGTCATGGATGATAATCGAGTGAGTCTGAGTCACGTATTACACTTCAGTTTGACCATCTTCATCATCCTCAGGACAAATGTGCAGAAATTGTTATCGAGTTAGACTCCATGTCGCTCCCAAGGGCTAGACTCTCGTGTCACCCTTTCTCAACCAAACCCGCGCATCATCGAAGCTTTTGTCAACTGAAATCATTGACCCTGAGCCATGTTGAAGATGTCGGGAGGACGGCAGGGGTTAGACTCTTACGACTAGACTATGTGTTGCCCTTTCCTCACTGAATACATCTTTTTAGGAGCTTGTTGCTTGGATTATTACTTGGGTCTGTTTCGAGTCGGTCTTCATCACTCCTTTGTTAAGCAGAAAGCTTGAAACATAAATTAAACAGAGGTTAGCATCGACTGAGCTTCTGGTGACTTAGGGCTGGCGTCAGATTAAATTTTGCCAGGGAGCTGAAACGATATCATGCTTGTGAAATCGGTTCCTCATTTAATGGGTAGAATACAGCTCTTCAAATCCCAACACCTATAGTACCTCTAAATACGGAGATCTCACGACCAGGAATGGTTTGATTTGAAATCTTTTGAAATGCGGTTTGTCTGCTTTGACTTCCATCACTGTTTAGTCAACGCATTTTGAACCTCTAGTATTGCCCACTCAAATCTTGTCGGTGGTATGTTTATCCCTGCCTCGTTTCTCTAGGTATGTTAGGTTTGGGTTGCCCACTGCTGGCAGACTACAATGATGCTCGTCAAACAGAGGTGCGTGATGATGAATGCACAAGCATCACCCTTGACGAATGGGCCAAGAAATTCTTCTTTGGAAAGACAGGGCCTGGTCCCTAAACGAAAGCCACAAGTGCCCATAAGTTATACGTGTTTGGATGAGTTTGAGTTCAGTCACATTTGAACGCTGCTTCTAGCACTGTCTTCTCATCTTTGTCGTCCTCAAGATCGGTGCACAAAAGTCATTACGGAGCTAGATTTTATGTCGCTCCCAAGGGTTAGACTCTCGCGTCGCCCTTTGTACGCATCATGGACATTTACCGCAAGCACCGGGGTTTTTGAGAATTGACCACCGAAGATATTAGGACATCAGAAGTTAAACTTTGACTTGATTATGTATCGCCATCTCAACTGAATAAGCTTCTCTTTTTTCAGGCTTTGTTTGGACATAGTTCCCCTAGAGGGGTATTTCCTGAGCATTTTACTTGTTCTTCAAACCTTTTTTGAGTTGTTTCTCAGTCTTCGTCATTGCCATCATTGACGATTGCCTAATATAGACAGTTTGAAACTTGTTCTCCATCGATCTTGACTGTTGGTTCAATTCATATGCGAACCAGTCAGAGCTGATCGGTTTCTCTTAGGTTGTTTAATGGGTATGGTGCTGCTCCGAAATCCCGACTTCTATAGTACTTCTAAATGCCAAGATCTGTCAGCAAGGAGTTCTTTAACAAGTGCGGCCTATTCATTTCAACTCCAACCTATAGTATTGCTCATTAATTTCTAATTAATAGTACATTTACCCCAATTTCACTCATCCAGTTATTTCACTTCAGGTGTGCCATGTTTGAGTCATCCATTAACTTTGGCTACAGTGATGCTTGTCAAACACGAGACGCATGGTGATGAGCGCACAAGCATCACACTTGACGAACAAGCCCAGAAATTCTTTTTCAGACAGACCAGGCTCTTCCAAATGGTCAAGCTTGTCGAATTCCCGCCAGTCGGTTAGACTGCTCAAGCCTGTCTTTTCGAACTCAAGAGTTGGGAAGGGAGGGTGTGTTAGGTCTATTGAGTGTTTTAGACCTTATTTATTTAAAACACGCTTACGTACCAGCATAGGGGTACGTCCTCTTCAAAGGCCTTTTGGCTACAAGCGAAGGCGGACTCGAAAGATCTACTTTGCACATCCCATTATGATCAGCCCATATTCATTAGGGGAGTTTTACACACCAGCCTGAGCGTACGTCCTTTTTAAAGGCTTTTTGTCTACGGCTCTTGTCTCGCTATTATGGAGGACTTGTGGAGGGCATGGCGTGCTGATATCTAGCGTCCCAAGTTGGTAATAAGTGAGTTTGTGTGAAGTGAAATTTTAGAGATCAACCTCGGTGGGGGTAGACCTTCAATGGGATACCGTTCTTTGTATATATTCTCTCTAACGGTACTGAATAAAGAGAAGTGTAAGTATTCACTTCAGAAGAAGAAGAATACTAACTCAAATACCTGCACAGACTTCTGGCGCATTCAGCAATGTACTCTCCTTTGTAGGGTCCAAATTTAGTCAAGTATATTGCTGCTTCTCTAAACTCTGGTCCTTTACTAATCGTTCCAAACAAGGGACACAAGCAACCTGGTCCGAGGTATTGGTGTGTCTCGCAATACTGGCGCAAGTCATCTGGTGGCACACGCGAACGCTCCCTGACAGGCCTTTGGAAGCAATGTTATGTCAATGTGATTCAGAGGCCATGGTTACATACCAATCATGCGGGACCAACTTCAGTTTGGCTGGATCGTAGGACATGACACGGTTAGTCAAGGTATAGACTTCATCTAACAGTTTTTGGTGTGAAGTTAGGAATGTTATAGATATCAATGGCTGGGGATTTCCAATCATAGCTTTACAAATGCTCATCCAATTTCAGCACGAAGAGATGGCGCTGGCGCTTCTGGTTGGGGATTGATCAGAGATTAACGGGGTCTTATCCTCGTTGCTTGAGTCATTCTGGCAGCCCTGACTATTCCTCTGAGTCTGTATGACTCTTATACCAGGGACAGTAGAAAAGCAACGCTATTCCCTGCACATCCCGTTTCCAGCTCGCGGTTATTGTGCCTAGTCTCCCCCCTTCTCGTTGATGTCAGGTGTCGAAGACAGTACTTCTGCCACTGCTGGCGCTCAAATCAACGCGCTCAAGCTTGGAAATAGACAAAAACCATGAGTTGACAAAAACTTGCTTACCGCAGCATCTAAGGTGACGCTATGATCCAGTCGTTCTAGTGATCCTTTGGTTCATCATGGACGACACTTTGGGAGAGCGGTACATGCTATGTGCAATGTCCAAACATTGATCACGAATAGCCTAATACTTCTGGGGGAAGTTGCAGAAGTTGCAGAAGAAACGTTAACAACACAGTCTGTATTCAACTTATTCTTGATTTCTTGACTATTGACAAAAACTCAACCTATAATCTAGACAAAGAAAGGAGCTCCGCGTTTTTCGACAACTTTTGCAGCTTGTCCCTCATCTAGATGAACGCCTCATGGAAGGGTCTGAAGCGGAGTGCATGATGATAGCAGATTTGGTATGTCTAAGCAACAGCTTATTGAACCCTGCCTTATCCATCGAAGATCCAAAAAGGTATATCTAGTGCGAGGTCTGATGATACCAAGAGCCTAAAGGGAGTTGTTCTGGATTGGATAAGTCCCCGAGACAAACCCTTAAATCTGCCACTTTCACGGAACATCAAGACTAACTGCGGCTTTCACCATCCTGTCACTGGTGCCCTCCTTTGCCCGGCTGGCTTGGATTGGACAAATCAGGAGTTGTGCCCTTCTCCTTTTGTTGTAGGTTAGCTAATTCTAAGCTGTGAACATAGAGTTCGCGCAAAGCTCACTAGCGGTGAAATGGCTGTGCAGGGTGATCAATGGCCGTTGCTGGTATATGCAAGGCATGAGTTTGACCCCGAAGAGCCGTGGGATGGACTTCTTAGAAGCCAACTTCTAGTTTGGGTTCATACCCATTTATTTTTCTTTCTTTCTTTCTTACATGTGTACAGGCTTTCAAACATATCTTCACCTCACCCAGCTCCATAGAAAAGGAGGTCAAGGCAACAAGATCGGGGAATGCCTGTATCCATGGCATGACTCGTGTCACGGCAGCTTCCTTGGCGTATGTAGCTACACAGGTATGCCTGGCTTCTGGACATTAGAATCAATCAATGCTGAACCCTCATGTACCAGCTTCGCTTTGCTTTAACATCATCCTCAGTTTTCTGCAGGTCTGACATCTCGACAGACTCAGAACGATTCTATGCGAGCATATTAGATTTTTTGAATGACCCTGACGAGAAGGATGAGGTTACTGACCTACTGAACTGGTGGGATTGGTAGGTCCTTTGATGCTGTTTTGTTAAAAGTCTGACACCATACCCTGGTTTAGTCAGGTGTTCCCCAGCTATGTCACACGTGAACGTGGAATAACTAAGCAGAGTGTGTTGGCCATATTGAAGGAGAAGAGGGCAAAGAAAAAGCAAATGGGAAACATGGCTGCAATGGTATTGTCAGTGCTGTAAACTATTATCTAGGATTATAAATATATTATAGTCTGAACAAAACTTGCTGTTGAGATCAGAGACAAATGATTTATACTGATGACCAAGTGGTGAAAATATTGTACATATACTCCAGTCTTTTGCCAATAGACAATGGTTTATAGCACTGCATGATAATGGATGACAAATGACAACCAGGATCTGTGAGGGCTTTACACTCCCCCACCTAAGTCCGAGTGTATTCCGAGTTGAGCTCGGAATACACTCGGATTA
>QFEO01013677.1:1893-18595 GCA_003316615.1 Amanita pseudoporphyria | reverse complement strand
GTTTTACATATTAGATTTATTTTAAGGCATTATCTGACATTTTCTATCCCATCCCAAAATCCTGATGTGTGAGCTTTAAACAAATAGATTAAACTTAGGGTAATACTGCTAGTACATGCTGTTTATATACTACTCAGAGTATGTATGTGTTTGTATATGTATATTACTATGTTCATTGATAATGGAAACAAAAGGAATATGATGGAAGAATCATATGACTGAAGTGATGTCATAGTAAAGTAAAAATAGAAGTCCGGTCTTATCCAGAATGTTAACGAACAATGTAAACAAGTGTATCGTGAGAAAAAGTGAAAACATATCGTAAGTCGTTACTGTAAAGGCATTTAATTGTAACAAACACCAGCAAAGTGGAAAAACTACGCCAATTTCAGGACAGAGTTCCTAGACAATTGGGGAGAAATCAATAGTCCAGGAACAGCTATCACCGAAATCTACAAGTTACAGAAAGCAAAAATGTCTATCACTGGATACACATCCTGATTCAAAGAATTAATCTGACAGGTGCAGATTACAGAAGACGCTGCCGCCATACTGTTATACACACAAGGACTTCCAGGAGAAGTTGTATGACAGGTCATGATGTTCAACCCCACGACCCTCAAAGACTGGTACGATTATGTATTACGTGCTAGCAACACCAGGAACAGAACCGCCATCTTGATGGGACTACCCTATCACGCGAACAACAGAGGGCAGGGACAATCACATTACAGAGACCCTAATGCAATGGACGTCGACATGATCTCCATTAACGGTATGACTAAAGAAGAAAGAGAACAGCATTTTAAAGACGGATTATGCTTCATATGTCATAAATCGGGACATCAATCACAGGATTGCTCACAGCAAAAACAGGGAGGACAGAAAAAGGCCAGAGGAAGCAAGCAAGGAAAGGGTAAAGGAAAGGGGAACTGATTCAACTGCCGCTCCATAAGGAACACCACGACAGGTGATGGAGACGAAGAAGAAGAACAGTCTGAACCAGAAGACAGGGAGAGTTACACGAAGATACATGCCCTGATAAAGAATTTACCCCATGAAGAACAGATCAGAGTATTAATGGACACAGACGAGGATTTTTGATGACAGGACGTACCCTGATGGTTACCAACCCTGATGATGAAACAATAGAGATACAAGCCATAACTGTAAAATCTATGATGAATAAAACGATTTCACTACCAACCTCTATTGTGACAAGCAAACCCATTGAAATCCAAGTGCTAGTCGACTCAGGAGCAGAAGGATGATTCATCCACTCACGGCTAGCCACACAATTAAGAAGGGTTCCATTAAAGAAAATGATCAAAGTACGAAACGCTGACAGATCTGAAAACAGAGAAGGGGAAATTACGGAAAGATGCCTACTGCCGATCAACATCAATGGGAAAGAAATGACCGATTGGTTTTATGTTACCAATCTCGGCGATCAGGATCTTATTTTGGGACTGCCTTGGTTAGAGCAGTACAACCCAACAATAGACTGGAAGACAAAGACTGTGGAGTTCCCAGACTCCAATGAAACCAAGATTCGTGTTGCGCTGAGGAATCACCTTTTGGGTCTAGAAAAGGGATTACAGCACGAATGGGACGAGGATCTCGTGGTACGGTTCTTGACATCACACAAGAAGCCCGAGCCTGTGGATCAACTACTTTGGAATAACACTTCCCTGTGGGAAGAGGCGCAATATAGCGAGGACACTTATGATTTGAACCTGTTTAGGTTCTCCCCTGCACAGCAGATGGCGCACAAGTATACTAGTCAAATGACCAATGACCAAAGTAAGACTCCAGGACAGGAGAAACCCGAAATGAAGGACAGGAACAAGAAGATGCTACCCCCAGAATACAAGGAATGGACTTCCGTATTTGAAAAAGAAGCAAGTGAAAGATTCCCCAATGCTAGACCGTGGGACCATGCCATCAAACTCAAAGAAGGATTTGTTCCTAAACGAGGAAAAATCTACAATATCTCACCACTCAAGCAGAACTCACTCAACATCTGGATAAAAGAACAATTAGCAAAAGGTTATATCCGACCATCGAAATCACCACAAGCCGCACCCTTTTTCTACATAGAAAAGAAAGAAAAGGGAGTACTACAACCATGCCAAGACTACCGCTACCTTAACAAATGGATGAAACCGAATTCATACCCCTTACCACTTGTGTCAGACCTAATGGCAAAACTCAAGGGATCAAAGTTTTTCACTAAACCAGATCTATGATGGGGTTACAATAATGTCTGAATAAAGGAAGGCAATGAATGGAAGGCAGCATTTGTAACAAACCAAGGCTTATTCGAACTGACCGTAATGTTTTTTGGATTACAAAATTCACCAGCAACCTTTCAAGCTATGATGGATGACTACTTCAGAGATATGATTAATGAAGGATGGTTAGTAATCTATATGGATGATATACTCATCCATGTGAAGACTCAAGAGGAACTTGAGCAACAGACAAAACGCATTCTGCAGATGCTAAAGGAAAACGACTTATTTCTCAAGATGGAGAAATGCACATTCACTCAACAAGAAATAGAATTTCTCAGTATGATAATATCACACAACACAATCAAGATGGACCTGATTAAACTAGCTGGTATTGCAGATTGGCCCCCACCCACCACAGTTAAACAAACATGATCATTTCTAGGATTTGGAAATTTCTATAGAAAATTTATATCAGGATTTGCACATATAGCACAACCACTACATGAACTAACAAAGAAAAACAAGATATGGGATTGGACGATAGAATGCCAGATGGCATTTGATCTATTAAAAGAAAAGTTCACAACTGCTCCAGTATTACTGATGCCCGACACCACAAAACCATTTACACTTGAAACTGACACAAGCAAATGGGCAATAGGAGCCGTCTTATCACAAAAAGACAGTAACGACATATTACAACCCTGTGGATTCTTATCACACTCATTAACCCCAACGGAATGAAACTGGCAAATCTATGACAGAGAATTCTTTGCCATCATCCACGCTCTTTCAGAATGGCGCTACCTTTTACTAGGTGCACCCCACCCCATAGACATACAATGTGATCATAAAAATCTCACATACTACCAATCACCTCAACAACTCACCACCAGACAAGCCCGCTGGTGGCACGACCTCTCCAGGTACAACTATACCCTGCAACATGTACCTGGCACGAAACTACAACAAGCTGACTCACTCTCATGCCACCCCAATCATGTCCAGACCAATAACGATACTGATGATGTCACTATCTTTACTGATGATCATTTCATTAATATCATAAATTTGACACTCCATGACCGTATTATTGCCACATCATTGACAGATGACCTTGTCACCACCATCAAGCTATGTTTAGCTGATGGCACACTGCTGCCCCTTCGCACGGCAATCTCTGACTGGTCAATCACCGACAGTGCCCTGTTTTACAAAGGGAAAACCTATGTCCCTCCAACCGACAATCTCTGAATCGACATCATATGTGATATTCATGATTCCCTTGTCACCGGACACCCTGGTCTTTTCAAGACCATTGCTCTATTGAAGCAATCCTACTGGTGGCCTGGCCTCACCGTCTTAACGAAGAAGTTTATTGATGGATGTGCTATTTGTCAACAAATGAAGCCTAATACCCACCCCACTGCCACCCCTTTATTACCTATTATTAGTCATGCCACACACCTGTTTCAGCAAATAATGATGGATTTTGTTACAACTATACGCATTCTGGATGTTGTTGTATGTATTTTTACCTTTTACCGTTTACCTCCTCGGACTCCGACGGACTCTATTCCTTCTTATGACGTAGCTATGACATCACCTGCATGTCATTTCCTTCCATCACTTTCTATATGACTTCATCGTTTACTAACACGCGGTCTTGTTGACGCGTTCTTATGATCTCTTTACCTTTATTAGACACAGTCCTCGATATGTATATAAGGACCCCTTGTACCGTAGCTAGAACCTAAGTTCGACTTAGGTTGTTATCAATCTAGATCGTTTACCTTCTACATTGCGCTCAAGGCTGATCATTGCATCACGCTGCATCTTATCGTCCTCACACTTGTATACTTAGCCCTAGTACGCGAGTTCCTTGAACTCTACATTTGGTATTCGACACTTGTTGACGCTGGTCTTGTCGTTGAACTGCAAGTCCTGTTAGTCCAAGTAATACTAAGTGTTCTCCGATATAACACTTAAAGTCAAACTTACCTGGTTTGACTACTATGTCATCAACCCTATTGAACTTCCGGAAAGCAGGCCCATAGGTTACCTGCCTGACTCATCAAGATTTCCTTCGAACTACGAAAGATCCCCGCACCCCTTCCCAATAAAGCTGAACGACACTCTGGAAACAAATACACCCTCGATAATTCTGTTATTAAATTGGACACAAGAGACAACATCTGGAAATACATGGACGGTACACACGTTGAATCAAATAAGTTTTGGATTCCACAGAGATTCTCATGACCACCTAACTCTGCAGTTCTCCATAACGACACTTACTTTCTCAACTGCCTATATCTCCACTTCGATCACCAGAACAGTCATTGGTATTACCACTTCCAAGATACAGATACCTATTCCCCTGTTGAGGACGAACAGTTTATAGGACCACATTGGGAACCAGGAAAGAAGGATCAACACCTTCCAGCGGATCAGTTACACCCAAAAGCAAAAGGAAAATCTTATCGAGTCCCTAGTGAATCAGGATCAGAAAAATCGTTTCACGATCCTAGTGACTTCCCTCAGTTGCCTAAGCTAGCATTAGCATCATCATCAACACTACTACTGATTAGTAGAGCCGAATCAGAAAAGACTGTCCAACCAAAGAAGGACTCACCAAAATCACCAGACCTCCCACAGAACCCACCTCCATTACCACCGAGATCGCCGACACCACCCCCACCCGGACCCCCAGACCCACCACCACCACAGACACCACCCGAAGTAGAAATGGCTGACACCACATCCCCGAATAATAAAGCGCCCTTACCTAGCCGCTTCACCGGAGATAAGAATGAAGCACTTGATTTCATTGCAAATTGCAAATTATATTTCCAACTAGTCGACACGTATAACACTGATAGAAAAAGGATCACGTTCATCCTCCTTCTATGTGGAGACAAAGCAAAGCGATGGAAAAACAATAAGCTAGAGGAATATGATGCTACACCAACTAAATGGGATAGCTACGCTACCTTCAAAAGAGAATTCCTAAAGCATTGGGGAGAGGTGGATAGTCCAGGGACCACGATTACAAAGATCTATAAAATACAAAAGCGAAAATTGCCCATTCTGATATACGTTGATCAATTTAAAGAACTAATCCGACAAGCAAAAATCACCAAAGACGCTGCCGCCATACCATTATTCACACAAGGGATACCCAGAGAAGTCATGAGGCAAATCATGATGTTCAACCCTGAAACCCTAACTGATTGGTACAAATACGCACTACAAGCAAACAATGCGCAAAACCAGACCGCTATACTATCCGGAATAACCCAATCATGAAGTAAAGGACATGGATGATATCGACACAGGGACCCTGACACTATGGACATGGATGCTATAGCAATCAACGCAATGAGTAAGGAAGAGCGCGAGCGGCATTTCAAAAACAGATTATGTCTTCACTGTCACAAACCAGGGCATCAGTCACGCAATTGTACACAACGACAAGGAGGATCAAAAGAGGGAGGACGAAAGACGAAAGGCAAAGGAAGAGGGAACCGATTCAAGAAAGGCCGTTCCATCAGACAAACCACGACAGGTGATGAGAACGAAGAAGAAGACTCACAACCAGAAGAAGGGGAGAGTTACACGACGATTCGTGCCCTTTTGAAGAAATTACCCCAAGAAGAATGGATCCGAGTACTCATGGATGCAGACGAGGATTTTTAGAACCAGGACATACCCCGATGGTTACTACCCCTGACGACGAATCAGATACAATAGTTGTACATGAAATCATTGTAAACTCTTTATCCAATAAAACGATTTCACTGCCAATTACAATCATCCTATCTGATAAATCCATCGAAAACCAAGCACTCATCGACTCGGGAGCCGAAGGCCGGTTCATCAGCGAGCGATTAGCCTCAAACTTCCAACGAGTACCACTAAAGAAGCCACTAAAGATATGAAACGTGGACGGATCTGAAAATATGAATGGGGAAATCAAAGACAAGTGCTTAGTACTGATCAATATACAAGGAAAAGAAACAAACGATTGGTTCTACGTTACCAATCTCAGTACTCAAGACTTGATATTCAGACTGCCTTGGTTAGAGCAGTACACATCAGGAAAAGTTGATGGGTCTTTTTGTGACTTTTGCGACTTTTTTGTGACTTTTTGTGATGTTTTGTCACATTTTTGCCACATTTTGTCACATTTTGTCACAAAAAGTCACAAAAAAGTCGCAAAAGTCACAAAAAGACCCATCAACTTTTCCTGATGCAATCTGAGAATAGACTGGAAAGCGAAGTCAGTGGAATTCCCAGATTCCGACAAAGACAAGATTTGTGTTGCACTGAGGAGTTGCCTTTTGGGTCTAGAAAAGGAACTGCAACCTGAATGGGATGAGGATCTCGTGGTACGGTTCTTGATGTCACACAAGAAGCCCGAGCCCACGGATCGACTACTTTGGAATAATGCTTCCTTGTGGGAAGATGTGTGATATAGTGAGGACACATTTGAATTAAACCTGTTTAGGTTTTCCCCCGCTCAACAGATGGCGCACAAATATACTACAACGACCAAAGTAAGACTCCAGGAGAGGAGAAACCCAAACCGAAGGACGGGAACAAGATGCTACCCCCGGAATACAAGCAATGGAGTAACATATTCGAAAAAGAAGCAAGTGAATGATTCCCTGAATCTAGACCTTGGGACCATGCCATAGACCTCAAAGACGGTTTTGTACCGAAACGAGGAAAAATCTACAATCTATCTCCACTCAAGCAAAACTCACTCGACATATGGATAAAGGAACAGTTAGCGAAAGGATATATCTGACCATCAAAATCACCTCAAGCCGCGCCCTTCTTTTACGTAGAAAAGAAAGAAAAGGGAGCACTACGACCTTGCCAAGATTACTGCTACCTTAATGAATGGACTAAACCAAATTCATACCCCTTACCCCTCGTATCCGATCTCATGACAAAACTTAAAGGATCAAAATTCTTTACCAAACTCGATCTACGATGGGGATATAATAATGTCCGCATTAAGGAAGGCGATGAATGGAAGGCCACATTTATCACAAACAGAGGATTATACGAACCAACAGTAATGTTCTTCGGATTATGCAACTCACCCACTACATTCCAAGCCATGATGGACGACTATTTCAGAGAAATGATTGATGAAGGCTGGATCGTAATATACATGGACGACATATTAATCCATGCGACGACTCGAGAAGAACTCGAGAAGAGAACCAAACGCATTTTACAAAAACTAGAGGATAACGACCTATTTCTCAAAATAGAGAAATGCACATTCGCTCAACAAGAAATCGAATTTCTCAGAATGATAATATCTCACAACATGATTAAGATGGATCCAATAAAACTCGCTGGTATTAGGGATTGGCCTCCCCCAACCATGGTTAAACAAATATGCTCTTTTCTAGGATTTGGAAATTTTTATAGAAAATTTATATCCGGATTTGCACATATAGCACGACCGCTACAGGACCTAACAAAGAAAAACAAAATATGGGATTGGATGACTGAATCCCAAGCAGCATTCGACTTACTAAAAGAAAAATTTACGACAGCACCTGTTCTATTAATGCCCGATACGACTAAACCCTTCGTACTAGAAACAGATGCGAGCAAATGGGCTATAGGCGCCGTGCTCTCACAAAAAGACAGTAATGACATTTTATGACCCTGCGGATTCCTATCACACTCCTTAACCCCGACTGAATGAAACTGGCAAATTTACAATAGAGAATTCTTTGCCATCATCCACGCTCTTTCCAAATGGCGCTACCTTCTACTTGGTGCACCACACCCCATAGATATACGATGTGATCATAAAAACCTCACATATTATCGCACGCCTCAATGACTAACCGCCAGACAAGCCTGCTGGTGGAACGAACTCTCACGATTCAATTATACCCTTACACATATACCCAGCACGAAACTTGTACAAGCTGATGCCCTATCTCACCGATCAGATCACACTAACTCCGCCGATGACACTGACGACATAGTCATTGTTACAATTAAACGTCTTTACAGTAACGACTTTACGATACGTTTTACTTTTTCTCACGATATACTTGTTTACGATGTTCGTTAACATTCTGGATAAGACCGGACTTCTATTTTTACTTTACTATGACATCACTTCAGTCATATGATCCTTCCATCATATTCCTTTCGTTTCCATTATCAACGAACATAGTAACATACATACATAAACACATACATACTCCGAGTAGTATATAAACGGCATGTACTAGCAGTAGTACTTTAAGTTTAATCTATTCGTTCTTAAACGTTCACATCTGATCCTGAACCTGATCATCAGTTCTTATCAGTTCCCTGAACGCCTCTCAAGTGATCTTAGTCACTCAGCTCCTAATCCTCGCATTAGTCTTAGTCGCAGCGCTTCTCGACGAGTGGGCTTGTTGTCACAGTTCATCCCTATTGCAGGGAACTTCTTGACCAAGCATACTAAGTTCGCTTAGCGGTAACAGTCATCTTCCCAGATGACGTTTTTATATCTCTCACAAATATAGACCTTCAACACCGAATTATCACCGCCTCCCAAACAGATGACCTTGTCACCACCATCAAATTATGTTTATCTGATGGTACCCCACTGCCACTTCGCATGGCTATTTTGGACTGGTCTATCACCAATGGTGCACTTTTCTACAAAGGGAAAACTTACGTCCCTATGGCCAACAACCTCCGAATCGACGTTATTCATGATACCCACGAATCCCTTCTAACTGGACATCCCGGTCTTATGAAAACAGTTGCACTTCTTAAGAACTCTTATTGGTGGCCCAGCTTAACGGTTCTTACGAAAAAATTTATCGATGGCTGTGCCATCTGCCAGCAAATGAAACCTAACACCCACCCCACCATCGCCCCTTTGATGCCTATCATAAGTCACGCCACACGCCCATTTCAACAAATTACGATGGACTTTATCACCAATCTTCCCCTCTCGGATGGCTTTGATTCCATTTTTGTCGTGGTCAACCAAGGACTTACAAAGGGAGTAATTCTTAGCCCTTGTCATAAAACAATCACTGCAATAGAAATGGCCGATCTTTTTATTAATAACGTATTTCGACGTCACGGACTACCTGACGTTATGATCTCCGACCGAGGACTGCAGTTTGCCACCAAAGTCTTTAAGGAGATAACAAAATCATTATGCATCAAACACAAGATGAGCACCGCCTTCCATCCACAGACTGACGGACAAACAGAACGCCTCAACCAAGAACTTGAGATATACCTCCATATATTCTGTGCATACGAACCCCATTCTTGGAATAAACTCCTACCCATAGCAGAATTCGCGCACAACACAAAGGAACATCAGGAACTGAAACAAACCCCATTCCACCTAATGTATGGAACGAATCCCGTATCTATTCCTGAAGCATTCGAGAAAGTCTCCACCCCAGCAGCAGAGGACCGCCTCACATCGCTAAATAAAGCTAGAGAAGAAGCCCTTGCCGCTCACGAACTAGCACGCCTTAAAATGACACAATGGATTACCCGCCACTCTAAACCCTTCAAGAAAGGACAGAAAGTCTGGCTAGACTTGCGCAATCTACGCATACCATATGAATCGCGGAAACTAGCTCCAAAAAGAGAAGGACCCTTCCCCATTAGTGAAGTCTTAGGACTGCTAACGTATTGTCTAAAATTACCAACTCAATGGAAAATACACCCCGTGTTCCACGCTACCGTCCTAACGCCATATAATGAAATGGACATCCACGGACCTAATAATACACAACCGCCACCTGACCTTATCGATGGCACTGAAGAATACGAAGTTGAAGCAATAATCACTCACCAATCAACCCGTGGACGCCACTATCAATATTTGATCAAATGGAAGAACTTTGACAGTTCTAATAATACCTGGGAACCAGAATGCAATATCACTAATGCGGAAGAGATACTACAAGAATATAAAAGAAGGAAGAAACTCACCTAGAGAACTCCCATCCCTACTTCTTTCCTCATGAACAACCAACAAGAAATCATTCGCACTATCACCGATTATGCCTTTACCACCCCCACCCCAGAGGACTCCCCACTATCCGTTCGACATTCCACCTCCCCCTCCGCAACGTCTGAACAAGATCCAAACGACTTTTATGTCGACGAACACGGCAACCGCTTCGATGCCACGAATGCAGAAGCCCCCACCATCATACAAACATCACAGCGTTGCGCCCCCCCTAACTATACATCAGATCGAAATGCTGACTCAGTACTACCAGTTAATGAGCATTCGAATGGAGCTTCAGCTGCTCATCTGCTCATCAGAGTCTGTGACGACACAGATTCTAACTTGTCTAGTCAACAAAGCACTGCCGCACGAGCAGTTGCTTCCCCTGCTGAGAACGTTAGCACCCCCCACACAAACGTTACAGAAATTACAGAAGAAGATAGACAACTTGGATACGTTGCCGACCCTTCTGGGTTCTATGATCGGGACCCATTCACAACCATCACTGGATTCAACCAACCCACCTATAAAGACATCAAGGACCACATTCAAGCGACCATTGCCTATGGAAGAATCCCCATGAGCATCAACATGCAGGAGCAGATCATTCAGATCTGGTACCTCATTTTACAGCACGAAATACTGGCAGCACTGGTAGCTTTAGCAACTGCTAATTGGAACTTCAACGCAGTAAACCTACTCGAAACAATAGCCAACATAAGCAAGATGATCTGGCCCATAGAAACCGCGGATGGACCCAACTTGCTACAGCTCACAGTAGACCTCTTACACTGCCTCATCCGAGCTGATATCGAACGATACATAGTGCCTGCAATAGAAGAAGTACGCCGACATTCAATCACAGTCTCTCACGTCGAAATGAATATCCGGCAATTTCTTAAACACCCAACCTGGCACCTTCCGCTATATGTCACCCCAGACCGTACAAGAGTTGTACACTTTGCAGAGGATGCTTTGGACTATGCCACTGACATCGAGTACCATGCCGAGAAAATCAGGAACCTGGCAGCCCAACAAACCGTTGGATGCAACACCATCTTCCCTGTCCAGCTGAACCACATCCCTCAATACGTCATTGGTGCTTCACAAGCTCAAACGATCGCTACTGCAATCAATGAGCTCGGTAGCCACGGCAAACTACGTCTGAGCACTGCAGCAACAACCCTACCTGCAGCTGATCAATGACCTCATTCACTGCCACAAGGTTCCAATATCATCCGAAAACCAGAAGCACCCTATGCCCACATCGCGCCAAACCTCAACAGATGACGAAACTGTCTCATCTGCAACAGCCGCGGACACCTCACCATCGACCATCCAAAGACTGACCCTCCTGCTTCCCCCAGGAAGAAGTTACCAGTTAAGACGCCACTATCTCGACGCCCAGTCAAGAATGTCGTCACAGGAGAACCGATGTCAACCACCGATGTCACGAGGTACAACAAACGCCTCATTACACACATGCCGCCCGCAGTCCCCTCCTCGTCTTCTGCCCAACTACAGGTGATATCCAAGGAAATCGGACGCCCGCTAAAGGACGACCTCCACACGAAGATGATGCTAGGCATAGCCACCAAACAAGACTACAGAGACTACAACAATCGATGAACACTACGCCCGGACACCATTCAACCGAACCCGCCCTACAAACGAAAAGGGAAAGCTCACGCTAACTCCTATGTCGAGGACAGCCCGATGGAGATCTATAACCAGTATTCAGGACCCTGGGACGATGACCCAGTCACTATCGCCAACATGACCAGTGAACCTATGATGGATTAAGAAGAATGTAAGTTGTGGACAACTTACCTAACGGAGAGCTAGTGTTACAACTATACGCATTCTGGATGTTGTTGTATGTATTTTTACCTTTTACCGTTTACCTCCTCGGACTCCAACGGACTCTATTCCTTCTTATGACGTAGCTATGACATCACCTGCATGTCATTTCCTTCCATCACTTTCTATATGACTTCATCATTTACTAACACGCGGTCTTGTTGACGCGTTCTTATGATCTCTTTACCTTTATTAGACATGGTCCTCGATATGTATATAAGGACCCCTTGTACCATAGCTAGAACCTAAGTTCGACTTAGGTTGTTATCAATCTAGATCGTTTACCTTCTACATTGCGCTCAAGGCTGATCATTGCATCACGCTGCATCTTATCGTCCTCACACTCGTATACTTAGCCCTAGTACGCGAGTTCCTTGAACTCTACATTTGGTATTCGACACTTGTTGACGCTGGTCTTGTCGTTGAACTGCAAGTCCTGTTAGTCCAAGTAATACTAAGTGTTCTCCGATATAACAGATTTCATCACCGATCTCCCCCTATCAGACAGTTTTGATTCTATCTTTGTCGTGGTCGACCAAGGACTTACAAAGGGAGTAATTCTTAGCCCTTGTCACAAAACAATCACAGCAATACAGACCGCTGACCTGTACATTAACAACGTATTCCGACAACACGGACTACCTGATACAATGATTTCAGATAGAGGACCACAATTCGCCGCTAAAGTCTTTAAGGAGATAACAAATGGATTACACATCAAGCACAAGATGAGCACTGCCTTTCATCCACAAACAGATGGACAGACAGAACACCTCAATCAAGAACCGGAAATATACCTCCAGATATTCTGTGCATATGAACCCCATTCTTGGAATAAACTCCTACCAATAGCAGAATTCGCACATAACACAAAGGAACACCAGGAACTGAAACAAACCCCATTTTACCTGATGTACGGAATGAACCCCGTATCTATTCCTGAAGCATTTGAGAAGATCGCCGCTCCAGCAGCAGAAGACTGTCTCAAGTCGCTAAATAAAGCTAGAGAAGAAGCGCTAGCAGCTCATGAACTCGCACGTCTAAAAATGACACAACGAATCACCCACCACTCTAAACCCTTCAAGAAAGGACAGAAAGTCTGGCTAGACTCACGGAAACTTGCACCAAAACGAGAAGGACCCTTCCTTATCAGCGATGTCTTAGGACTGCTAATGTACAAGTTAAAATTACCGACTCAATGGAAAATCCACCCCGTGTTCCACGCCACCGTATTAACTCTGTATAATGAAACGGACATCCACAGACCTAATAATACACAACCACCACCTGACCTTATCAATGGATCAGAAGAGTACAAAGTAGAGGCAATAATCGCTCACTGATCAACCTGAGGACGCCACTATCAATACTTCATCAAATGGAAGAACTTTGACAGTTCTAATAATACGTGGGAACCTGAATGGAACATCACTAATGTGAACGAATTACTAGAAGAATATAAAAAGAGGAAGAAACTCGCTTGAAGAGTTCCCATCCCCACTTCTTCACTCATGTCATCTCAACAACAGATCATTCGCACCATCACCAACTTTGCATTTACTACCCCTACCCCAGATGACTCCCCATTATCTGTTTGATGTTCCGCCTCCCCCTCCCAGGTGTCTGAACAAGACCCAAATGACTTTTATATTGATGAACACAACAACCGCATCGACGCCACAAATGCAGATGCCCCCACCATCATACAAGCATCACTGCATTGCGCCCCCCCTGACTACTCATCAGATAGAAATGCTGACACAGTATTACCAGTTAATGAGCATCAGAATGGAGCTTCAATTGCTCATCCGCTCATCTGAGTCAGTAATGACTCAGATACTGTCATGTCTAGTCAACAAAGCACTGCCACACAAGCAGTTGCTCCCCCTCCTGAGGACCCTAGCACCCCTCGCAACCGCAATTCAGAAATTACAGAAGAAGATCGACGGCTTGGATATGCCCCCGACCCTTCTGGGTTCTACAATAGAGAACCATTTTCAGCCATCACTGGACTCAATGAACCAACCTATAAGGACATCCGCGACTGCATCCAAGTGATGGTTACCTATGGTCGAATCCCCATGAACAATGAGACCCAGGAACAGATAATTCGAATCTGGTTCCTTATTTTACAGCATGAAATCAGAGCAGCCTTGATAGCCCTGGCAACGGCCAATTGGAATTTCAACACTGTAAACCTGTTAGAAACTATAGCCAACATCAGCACCATGATCTGGCTGATTGAAACCACAGACAGGCCCAACCTTCTCCAATTCACAGTCAACCTCTTACACCGACTTATCCAAGCTGATATTGAACGATACATTATCCCCGCTATAGAGGAAGTATGCTGACATTTGATCACAGTCTCTCACATAGAAAGGAGCACCCAGCAGTTTCTTATGCACCCAACCTGGCACCTTCTGCTTTATGTCGCCCCCAACCGTCTCTGAGCAGTACGCCTTACAAAGGATACTCTGGACTATGCCACCAACATGGTATTCCACGCTGAGAAAATCCAACAGCTTGCTAAACAGCAACTCTCAGGATGCGAAACGGTCTTCCCCCTACCCTACAACTGCCAACCATGATTTGTGTTTGGTGACCTGCAGGCTCAGGCAGTCACTACTGTGATAAACAAGCTCAGCAATCACGGAAAGTTACGTCCAAGTGCAGCACCAACTACCTTACTGGCAGCTAATTGATGACCTCATACACCGCCATCAGGTACCAATAGAGACATCACTCCCAAAGCCCCGCACACCCATCTCTCCCCCAGCAACAACCCCAAGCACAGCTGTCTCATATGTAACAGTTGAGGACACCTTACCATTGACCACCCCTGCGATGTTGACACTCCAGGTACCACAAGGAAGAGGCTGGCAGTTAAACCGACACTTCATAAACACCCAATTAGGAACATTGTCACTGGACAACCCATGTCAAACACCGAAGTCAAGAAGTACAATGACCACCTCGCAGAATCCCCCTCCACCTCTAAACAGCCCTCCACTTCTTCACTTGAATTACAGAAGATATCCAAAGAACTAGGATGCCCCTTTAAAGATGATCTCCAAACAAAAATGATGCTTGGTATTGCCACAGAACAGGACTACAAGGATTATAACCACCGACACCTCCTCCATCCTAATTCAATTTTGCCTAACCCCACATATAAATGAAAAGGAAAGTCTTGCACCCCTTCTTACATTGAGGACTCCCCAATGGAGGACTACTGCCAGTATGATGGCCCCTTCGAATACGACCCTGCTGCTATCACCAACATGACCAGCGAGCCCATGATGGATGATTATTAGGAAAGATAAGTTGTGGACAACTTACCACAGAATGGAGCTAGTGTTACAGTTATACGAGTTCAGGACATTTACTGTATGTACTTTATTTTTCTTTCCTTCACTCCATTTATTCCCTCGGAATCCCTCAGACTACATTCCTACTTATGATGTAGTTATGACATCACCCATGCATCATTTCCTTCCATCACATTCTATATGACTTCATTGTTTACTTACACATGTCATTTCTTTATGCATTCTTATGTTCTCTTTGTTCATATTATGATACAACCACAGTAGTATATAAGGACCCCGTTGTAGTAGATAGAACCCTAAGTTCAACTTAGGTTGTGTAACACAGACAGACCTTACTCGATTCATCTCAGAGGCTGATCATAGTATCACACTGCATCTAATCATCCTCACACTTGTATACTTGATCTTAGTACATGAGTTCCTCAAACTATACATTTGGTACTTGACACTTGTCAACACTGGACTTGTCAGTGATCCACAAGCCCTGTTAGTCCAAGTAGTACTAAGTGTTCTCCGTTATAACACCAAGTGACTTATCCTCATCCTCCTAAGTAACTTCAGTAAGACTAAAATATAAAAATGAACAGATACTTACCAAAGCAACAAATAAGCTATACTCATCACCTTCTCTTACCCAGGAAATTGTGTCATTATCTTCCACTGCTGTTTTGAAGTGGCCTTTGACACTCCAGCTACCTTCTTCAAAAATAAAGACCCTTTTGTTCTCCTCTGCAGAACATTTTTAATTATTTGAAACAAGATGACTGTTTTGCTTACTTTCAACAGGGGAGTAGCACCTTGCTAATAAACCCAGCACTGGGGCCAGATTTCCATCAACTTTTACCTTCAATGTCATTAGAGGCTTCTTGTCAGCAGGGTCCTCTCCAGCTTTGAAAAGCTTCAGCTTTCCCAACATTCTACCAACACCATCCCCAAGAAGATCCTTGGCATCCCCAAAGTTAAAAACATTTCCCTGTGCATTACCACAAAAAACCCCTCCTGTGGTATGAGAAGCACCTTGAAGATCAGAAGCATTATCCATATGGACATCTATCCATATTGATAGAAACACAAATGACTTGTGAATAATTTAACTCACCTTCATCCTGGCCAAAGAAATTGCCAGTAGTATTTCCCTTTGTGTTACCGCTAAGCGAACTTAGTATGCTTGGTCAAGAAGTTCCCTGCAATAGGGATGAACTGTGACAACAAGCCCACTCGTCGAGAAGCGCTGCGACTAAGACTAATGCGAG
>QFEO01013672.1:0-11052 GCA_003316615.1 Amanita pseudoporphyria | reverse complement strand
CGCGGGGTTAGGCCGGGATTAGGTGCTGATAGGAATGGAATTGCCGTTGGAGAGTTCCCGCTTCCGTTGGCGGTATTGTCTTCTTCGTTAGCGGGGGGAAGGAAAAAGCAAGTATTATCCGTAATCGGGGAGAGAGGAGGCGACCAAAGGGATTGCCGCATCAGTGGCCGCGTATGTTGGATTGGCGTGAAATCCACCCGGAAACGGACAGGCTTCAGACATATGTTAGTCTGCGTATCTACGCTTAATTCCTCAACGCGGCACTTGAGTCGTGTGGTAGCGCGTGATTTGCCTTGTTGGCTTTCGCTCAACTCGGTGGGTCCTTCAAACATGACGATGACGCTCAAAGACTCAAGCAGTCTCCCGATGTCTCCGCAGGTCTTAGTCACGTCGTCCGGTGAATAAAGTATATTCTGAGCGCCTGCGGGGGCGTTATTTCTCCAGTTAAACAAGCTGGAGAACCATTCCTTGAACTCGCCCACGACAGGCGAGGTCAGAAGTCGTGCAGGCGATCCAATGTCAGGCGGCACAGCCGTTGGCGAAGATAAAGCCATCGGTGATCCAAGTGCGGACAGGGTAGACCGTCGGGCAGGGAGGTCAAGGGCGGGTGCTGATCAACGAAGAGTAATATGAACACACATTTACACCATATGAAAAGAGGGCGACTCACGCCTGGTCTTTCTCTCTTTTTTACCTTTGGATACTGGTGTATTACCTGTCCCGATGTATATGACATTTCCCATCTCCTGACAAACGTCACGCACATTACCAATTCCCATGCCTAACCCAACACCAGATGCCCTCCTAGCAGAAGGCATCACGGAGGTATTTTTAGTTAGAAGGCTCTGATTCTCTTTATCTTCGCTACTGTTGTTCGGCAAATGCGAGTGCCTCTTCTGTCCGTTATCCTTTTGTTCAGGATCATTATGCACGCCCTTAGAGTGTCCTGGGATATGCGTATGCACCCTTATGCGCGTCGCATTGCCCGACTTCGAATGAATGGTTCCCGGAGAGGTAATGGCAATCGAAGGATGCTTCTCTTTAGGTTGGTAACGGAGATTAATGTCAGACGCTCGAATATCAAGCTGCCGGTGCTCGGTCGGGTTCTCTCGGCATACAAGCAGAGGCGATACTGGCGAGGTAGTTCCTTGAAGCGTAGGAGATGGTATACGCGTCTCCTGAATATTAAGTTTTCCCCCCGCGGCCGGTGCCATGGACATGACAGTGTTTCTACGTCCCTCTCCATGCGTCCTCGGAGAAGAACGTCCCCTGGTTCGAGAAACAACCGGCCTTTCTTCAAACGCAACCTGTTTATCAGTTAGGTGACAGTGGGTATACCCTCTGTGGGGCGGTTGTGGTCTCGGGCCTGCAGCGATTGTGGGCGTGGCAGTAGAAATCGAGGAAACCGGTCGAACAGGACCAGATATTTGTGCGTTCGAGTGGCGATGCAATTGGTGGTGCTCCGCAACACGACATGGCATCTGTTGGGGTGAAGGAAATGGCCTTGGTCCTGCAGGGATGCTTAGCCGATCCCTAGACGCAACCCTGGTACGGTCAATAGGAATAACACTAAGCCGCCGGGGTTGAGGGTCGGGAGGCTGAACAGGACCCGACATAATCCTACGCCTCGGCGAGACGGATGATACGACTGGAATGGCGCTCTGACGCTGAATGTCGGGCGCGGACATCTTCACATCAGAACAATCTTTCCAGCAGCGATCAAATCTCGGGGTGCTAAGGCCATTGGGTACCAGGACCTCGTCCACGTCTTCTCCATCAGTGAGTCTCTTACGGTACGACTCCTCATGATATTTGCTTAGCAAGTAATAAAAAGCCTTCGTATACACTCCTTGGCCTGCGGGCGCACAAAGGTCTCTCTTAATAGTTTCTCCTGCCGAGTCGGTATGCCTTCCCCAGATGACTCTCAAAGAGGAAAATAATTCTGGGTCAATGAGATCTGGCGATGCTATCGGGCGCGCTAGCGTGCTGGGGGATGGTGGTAATGGTGGTGTCGGTTGCTTCAGTACTTGTCCCTTTGCCTGAGGGCCGGCGGGCGTAGGCCTTGTCAACCATGGGTGAACTAGAATTTCCGGTATCTATAAAAAATATGTAAGTTGTGTAGTCTGAAAGTCTGAATAGACATACAGTTATTCTCTTCGTCACGTCGACAATGAGCATGCGGCTGAGCAAGTCCTTCGCAAGAGGATCGATCCAAGCAGGCATATCATATTTTCCGCTCTTAACCTTGGCGAGTAGGGTCCGAACATTCTTGTCATCAAATGGTAGCCGTCCAGTCAGAAGAGCGTAGAGAATGACACCACAGCTCCAGATATCCGTAGTATTTCCTTGGTATTTTTCACCATTGACGATCTCCGGGCTGGCGTAGTGAGGTGAGCCACAACTCGTTTCCAACTGAAGAGAGGGCGGAGCAAAGGCGGCCATACCCCAGTCTGCAATCTTGATTAGAGGCGGCGACAAAGAGGCAATAAGAATGTTCTCGGGTTTCAAGTCACGGTGAATAATGGAAAACGTATGCGCGTAATTGAGGCCGTAGACGATTTGCTTAAAGTACTCCAAAGCCTCTTGAGGAGGAAGCCTACCGCGATTGACCAGAAAATCGAACAGTTCACCACCTTCGACGTATTCCAAGACCAAGAAGAGTTCCTTTTCGCCTTCAAAGACGTCATAAATGCGCATAATATTCGGATGATTCATTAATTTCATCATAGTGATTTCTCGGTCTATACCAAGACGTTGTTTCTCACACTTTGCCTGCTGAGTATCAAGAGAGTTGCGCGAGTTGACGAGAGGAGCAATAGGAAGAATCTTGACAGCAGCGAGCTGACCGGTCCGCCTATGTTTCGCGATCTTGACTCGCCCAGACGCGCCTTTACCTACGCATTCACCAAGGATCCAAGGCCCAATAGATTTCGGATCAGTAGGCAGGTCAAATGCACTTGCACCACCAGCAGCAGCCTTTTCCTTGGCCCAGCGAGTTCCCAGAGGAGCAGCGTACTTGATTGGAGGTGCCCGAGGTGGACTGTTAGCAGTACTAGACATGTTGAGAGCCAGTATAGTGTGAAATTATAGTTCTATAGTCTGGGCGGGATACTCGTCCAGCGAGCGAACGACTTGTTGAGGTTGTAGTTGTGTTGTAGCGCAAGTCGGCCGACTAAATTAGCTCGTGACGTCATGTCACGACTGTGACACGGTGACCAAATACGGAATTCCTCAAGTCGGCAATTACGGAAAGTCAAAAACTGCGGCCGTCCTATGCTGGCTGGCTCATGGGCCCTGACGCGTACTCCCTGGTTAACACTCAGGCGTTCTGCTCAAGCTACAAGTGTTAGGGCATATACTGGCACAAATGTTGGAGTCCTTCATGCCAGTCGACTTCGTTACTCGACGGAAGACGTGTCGTTACCAGATCATGTCACAACCAGGAAGAATATACGAGATCCGCCTGCAGAGGTCTTTGAGGATAATGTCGAGGAATACAAAGCTGTCGCACTCACATCGAAGCCTCCAAGGCCATCCATGATGGAAGTTATCGACAGCACTCTGCCAGCAACACTACCCCAGCCTACATCGGACGGCGCGTCGATCTTCGAGGAGGAATCTTCCGAGTATGAAAGAATCACTATCGCTTTGAGTGAGAGCAAGCGCTCTCTGGACGACGCGTTGTTGGAGCTGCTCGCTGCGGAGGAATATGATGAAGTGCACAGCATACTTTTGGAGGCGAAGCAGCTGGGACGAAGGATTCGGGCGCACCCAGCCTATGAGGCCGCTGCTATTGTTGCGCTAGACAGTATGCCCGCGTCAAGCTCTCCTCGCGCTGTTTCGAAGCAAGCGGAACGCTTCGAAACATTCTTCTCCCTTATCCCATCGTCAAGGGTAGCGCGTAGAGTACGCACGTTCGGAGGGATTCGCAAACGTATCCTTAATACTCCAATAATCAACATGGATCTCGTCATTCGTTTCTCTCTTATTCTCATCCGGAAAGGATACATGAATCTTGTTCAAAAATATACCGTTCCCATCATCACCCGTTTTGCCGCTTCAGAGGTCTGTCTTCAGTTCGTGGACGACGGTATAACTGCAACCAAACGCTATTGGCTATCTCAAGAACTTCCCGGCGAAGGGAACGCAATAACGCAATCTTGGAACCTCCGTTCAACTACGATTCACTGGTTGGTATTTTCAGACCGATTGGATGAGGCTATCACATTACTTCCTCGGAATGGTTCACTCATGGATGGTTTTCGGTTATCCGAAGAAACATATGCGTTACTACGTTTTCGACTAAGGCGATCATCCAACCCGGAACATCACGAGCTAATAGATTACGTGGACAGTTTATTGCGTGATCCTTTGGTTGTCTACAGTCCCTCTGCCCAAAAACTTAAACGCAAAAACGAAGTCAAGTTGGCATCCGAGCGTACGTACCAGGCTATATCGAAAGCAGGGCTTACTCTTGACCCCGTTATTCCTGAGCTGGGACATGGTGATAAAATTATTGAAATGGATCAACCTTCGTCGTCTCCGCCAATCACTCTGGCTACATCACTTCGACAGCTCAAAAATGCATACGTATCTTCTGCATCTTCCGAGAACCTGTTCACGAAACCTCCACTGTTAGCAGAGGTGCTCTCTTTCTTTGATTCCTACTTGACCAACTTTCCGGACAAAAACGGACGTGCGATCGGTTTACTCCGCCGTCGAATTTTCAAACTTGGTCCTGGTCCTGCGTCCCATTTCTTGTTCGCGGAGATGTCGTTTTATTTTCGAGCACGTTTACTCAAGCTCGTCATAGAGACATATGTGGACCATTTCTATATCAGTGCCGTACCGAGGGAAGATGTTCTTGCATATTATCACGAGTTGCGTAATCGCAGGATGGCCGAACCCGAATCGTCAATGGGTACTCTTGACACGGACCTTTCGTTCAGGATCGGGTTATCAAGAACGCGCTCATTGCCATCGATAGTTCGGCTATGGCCAACAACAGGCCACAATGCTCTCGTATGGCATGCTTTGGTAATGTTGACAAAAGACGATAACACCGTATTACAACTCTACCAAAAGCTTTTACAAATAGCATCCGAGGGCTTTTCCTCCTTTGTTACACCCTCTCAATATGAACAATCCTACAGCACGGCACTAGTCCCCCCGTCCACCTGGTCTGCAAACGTCCCGGCAGCCGCGTTCACTCCATTCATTCGAAGATTACTCAAATCGTCCAACTCCAACACAGCTGGATCGCTTGGCGCATCGCTATTGGGCGATATGGTCCACGCAGGTGTCGAACCGAACGTCCATCACCTAACGGAAATTGCGCAATTTTATGCTCGGCGAGGCGATTCTAAACGCGCATTAATGATAATGGAACAAATGGAAGAGGCGGAGGAAAGGGGTCTTCCTAATTCTTCCACCAACAGCCTTGCAGCAGATATCAAACGGGCGACCTTTCCCGTCCCCGACATCGCATTCTATTGTGCACTTCTGCGTGCGTTCATTTTTACTCGTAATCTAGATGACGCGGAGAAGGTGGCCGCTAGGATTGAGCAGCGGTACCAGCTTGTGTTGGGAAGTGGGGAACTGCCCTCAGATCAGCTTAGGATAATCGATGGGCTATGGGAAGGTCTTGCAGAGCTGAAGAAAGCTAAAAAGAGCAGGACGAGAGGGGGACTTATTTAGCTGATCAGTTCTGCCGGAGTGTATACCCGATTCGGGCCGTAGTCCTCGGATGATTGAGACGCGAGCACGAGGCCGAGTGGATGTTGCGTGAGAACAGGCAGACTAACGTGACGTCCGACCAGAGGACCCTTCACATGTTCTCCACCATCTAACCAACCTCCTCGCCCCCTTTTTTTATCTTCTTCCTTGCAATGCCGCCCTTGTTGCGCTTTGCTCCTTTTGTTCTCCTTCAACTCATATCATTACCCACCTTCTCGGCCGCCTATTCTTGGGCCTTCAATTCGATACCCAAGCAGTGTTCAAATGTATCAATAACCATCAAAGGATCTGACGGAAAACCCCCATATCGTGTCCTTATTATCCCTTTCGGACCCACACCTCTTGTCAATAATACTGAAGTTCGTCGGATTATCGACCACCAGTTTGAGGACAACTCGGATACCACAAGTTTTGCTATTAACTATCCAGCAGACTCTCAGTTCGTAGCAATTGTGAGTACGATGTACTTTCTACATGTTTTGTATTGTTTTTTCTTTTACATGTTGTGGTGGTTGTCGTAATTGGGGCATCAATGGATAGGCGTTGGATATATGCGCGAATATGATGGATTTCATTGCTGTGTGAACAATTTTCACCCCTTCTGTCTCTTATCACGCCATCGGTTTGCGCAGTTTATTCAACTTTTTCCCTTTAGGTAAGCGACTCCACAGGTTTCGGCACGGGTGGCACCAGTGTGGCAGCGCAAGTAACGACGTCAAGTAACAGTGGTTGCTTCGACTCAACGAAACAAGTTTCACCTCTCTTCGTCTTCTCCATCGAACCCCAGAATCAAATCGTTCAATGTCAGTCAACTCGAATATGGTGGGATAGTGCGGTTGTAAAAGGGTTTGTCATGATTAATATAAGCACTAACCTGTTTCTAATTTTACTCGATAGAACTCCGAACTTTCTCGGAGTTATACCCGGTGGAGAGTCTTTCTCCGTACCAGAATCTAGCATTACGAATGTCCAGGCCCAAGGAACTGGTTTCAGCTGGACGCCTTCACTTCGCGGAGGCACCACACTCATAATCATTGGCGGTGATAATCGTGGAAACGGAACTGGTGGAAGCGCGCTTTATGTTGTCAGCAACGGAATTAATAATGACGGAAGCTGTTTAAGTAACAATAGTCCAAGTTCGACTCCAGGAAACCCTGCGGGTGGTTCCTATCCTACCAACGCAAGTGGAAGCACAGTTGGAGGTTCGGGTGGGGGGTAAGTAGTTTATCACGTCGCATATTGTCGGCTTACATTCGTGCTAGGACAAATGTTGGTGCTATTGTCGGTGGAATTATCGGAGGGGTGGCGCTTGTGGTTATCGCAGTGTTGTTAGTCTACTATCTGCGACGTCGGGAAAGGATGAAGAGGATACAGAAAGACCGTCCTGTTGATTTGCTTAACGCTGAAGAAGACGAGGATGATCAACCGGCGCAAAACACCGGGCTAGGGCAAAGAGCGAGTCAGAACGACCTACCAGAATTCTACAGGCCGGAACCCTATCTCGTCGCAGAGTCGGACACGCGTACGGAAACAGGGTCGATTTCCGCTGGTCGGAGAACACCTGGATTTGAATCAAGAAGACTTAGTGGAACGACAGCTTCTGAAATGGGCCAAGTTGGATACGGATATGCGATGACGTCATCGTCGGGGCGTAAAGGGCTACCTCCTAGGATGCGTGCCGTCAATATTGTCCAGCACGAAGATGCAGGTCCCAGCGGGCCGCCCCCAGCAGCTGATGGCGAGGAGTCAGAAACGATTGAGCTACCTCCTGCATATACCAACATCAAGCCCTCGTAATCTAACAAAATAGATCCGACGCAACGCGGTTAGGGCGTTCAACTTAAGAGTTCTCTTATAACTCCTATGTGTGCGCGTGTTGTATCCGAAGTCATGGACCCTTGCGGCTCGTGTATTTCCCCGCTCCCTTACCATGCATGCCTTCTACGATTATTCTCGATGAACGTGATAGGCATCTGTCTTTCCGCTTTCCCTTCGCCGAAGATGTCTTTTCTATATTATTGTTTTCTTTTTGAAGCAGTCTCTTTCAACTTATGCCTATTAGCTCTTTAGTTTATGATTTTTTAGGTTTTGATCATAATATGGCCTGTGGCTTGCAATTGTGAGTGGTTGAACTTGTGCTTGAAGCTGTCATCTGTGTGAATGCAGAGCTATCAAAGCTCTGTATGTCATGACAGATTATTTGGCTATCCAATGTATGCTAATGGAGTGTGGGTCATCCACAGTCATTACTGACCAATTACAATATAAATCCCACTTACATTACATTGGTCTCTATAATTTCCATAATGTAACTACACAATTGATATACAACACAATTATGTCAGTGGTTGTCCATCAGGCATGGGCCACATGACCTTTATCAGAATCATGGATAGTAACATCAGGTATAAGGCTATGCTGAATAGCATCAGTTTAGCCTTGAAGGATGCATTCATGCAGTGAACAGTCCATGTCATCAATGGCAATGAGTAAGGCAAGTTCTATCTTTATTTTTTTACGCACCTGCAGGATATTACAACCATCTTTAATACGTAAACAGCACTTTTGGACATACAGAAAAGAAAAAACAAATAGATAAGTACCAATACCCCTATAATCGACCGTTCATCTGGCCGAGCCGTGCTCAGGTGAGGGGAAGCATCGTGCCATCTGGTACGGGCCCATTCGCACCCTCCATCGACGTGTTCTGCTGCACCTCCGTCACATTCTGCGCAATAGACGGCGCAACAGCCACCTGTGCCGCCTGTTGGAACACCTGTGCACTCGCCGCCCCCATACCCCCACCTCCAATACCTCCATGCTTCGCCATTTCCGCCCTCACACTCTCCAGCGCTTTCTTCACATTCATCCGCTCATTCATCAACGCCACACGAGCACTCTCCAGCCCCCGCCTTTCCTCTTCCAACAACTCCTCCAGCTCCTCAAACTGCGCCATCTTGAGCTCTAGCTTGGTTAAAGTAAGCTTTATCAGGTTCGCCAGAGTGCTCTTAATTTGCGTCTCTTCTGCGTCGGCGAGAGATTGGGCAGCACGTGCGGACGATTTGAGGGCGAGATGCGCCGCTCGGGTCACTTTGGAGTGGGGTACCTTTGCTGGTGACTTTTTCGTCCCTTGTTCGTTCGTCGTATCAGCCTCACCCTCTTTCCTGGCAACAACATCCACGTCCTCATCCATCCTATCATCTTCATGGAGCTTTCCTTCCAACTTGACCTCTCTCTCCTCCTTCCCCTCCGTCTCCTCACCAGGCACAACCAGCTCATGTAATGCCGTCTTGGCCGCCTCAGCCGCCACCCCAGGATTAACTACCCCCGCCAAAAACGCAACCACACTCATAACTGGATTGTCCGCCTGCTCAAACGGCATCACTCCTCCAAACCTGAACATCCCATTATCTCCCTCCGCCGCCAAATACGGGTCCTCAATCGGTAGCGACAAAAACTTGCGTATACACTGCTGCGCCGATCGCGTACCTACGTGCTCCTCGACCTTGGACCAATCATCATCGTACATCTCGATGCCCTCGAGAAGTAACAACAATTCTTGGTCGGACCAATCGTCTCCTTCATCTTTCCCTGATCCAAATCCGGACGGAGAGGACGAAGTCAGTTTGACAAAGTCCCCAGAGAACATGGTGGTTGGGAACCGTCCGTCAAGGTAGCATGATGGGCAGAGACAATATTTCTTGTCCTTGAGCGAGTGGTACCGCACAGGGGTACAATCCGCCCCACACGTATCACACATGTATACCCCGCTTGGTCTCGAAGTACCGGTACCAGCTCCGGTTCCGTTCGCCGCTGTGGTGCCATTGGCAAGTGTAGCGGCTTCGGCTTCAGATATTAGACGCGATGTTTTGGCCGTGGTCTGGTATATAGATGAACGCAGCTCCAACGACGCGGAGGCGATTGTTGCTGCTGCCCTTGCTTGTTGTCGCTGCTGCTGCACCCCGTTTACCTTGCCTTGGTCTTTCGGATGTAACCTTGTTCCAGGGTGTAACGACTGCAGTCCACGAGGGGTATCCAATACCACACGATAATGACCCGTAAACGGGGGCGCCAACGCCGCAGGACGTTGTTCTGGATCAATCTACACCAGTTCGATGAACAAAACACACATATTACGACAAACCGTGTACTCACTTGATAATTAATCAACCCCCACTGTTCCAAAAATGCATGTACTCTCATAATTGCACAGACATCTCCCGCCAAATTTCTCCTACACGCCGTCACTGTTAAATACTCCAACGGCCTTAGGCGATAAGTATTGACCATAAAATCCCTATAGTCCTTATATATCGCGGGGGTCTTGCTTCGATTCCGCGAGTTGAAAAACTCGGGTAGGGCTCGCCGCTCAATGGGATGAATTTTGGCCATGTCAAACCATGCAGAATAAGAGGGGATGATAATTTCGTGCGTTTGGGCGTGCAGGTATTTCCCGGCCTGCTCCTCGAGTCGTTGGCGCAGCGCTTCGAGCTGCGCAGGATCCTCGGTGTCGTCGTTGTCGTCTCCACTATCCCCCTCTTCTTCGGCGCCGTCGATCATGGATATATCCCCGTCTTCCTCTCCTTCCTTCATAACTTTGACCTTTAAGGTATTACTAGCGCCACCGTCTGGTTTGGAGGCAGAGACATCTCCAGCGTCAGGCGGCAAATTGCCAATGTCAGTCGACTGGAGAGGGTCAAGCTCGCTGCGCTTTCCAGGGGCATTTTCGGGATCTACAGGGGTCGCGCTCTGGCTCTGCTGGGGCACGGTGAGTTTGAGGCGCTTGTTGTCGGAGGATGGCTGGGGCGACGAGGCGCGTTTTGGCGAGTCCATCGCTGTCTCTTTTCAAGCTGTTGTTGCTGGTCACACGTGACGCGTGTTGTCGGACAAACTCAAGAACAACACATGCACATATGCCGAAACAACTGTAGGCGCCTCCCCCAAAATCGAAATTGAAGCTCACCAGAGATGCCATACTTTTGTATGTTTGGCAGCACACGCTTCAGCTTTCAACACACGCACATATGCCAAAATAATTCTGGGGTCCCCAAAAGCGAAATCGAAGCTTTGTTATTTGTCATTTTTTATTTTTGAATAGGCATTTATTTGGGAGGTTGATAGGGCACCCAAACACGTTGATATTGACTAGTTTACTGGCAGCAGCAACTCGTTACTGTTTGACCTGGCTACGTGACACGTGTTCCACCACCGGGTTACACCGGCATTTCGTTCTCACATGTCCCGCACGTGGGAACAAAAATTTAATCAGCGAGTCAAATTCTGTTGTCCCTGGGCGAAACTCAGCTGGCCCCTAGA
>QFEO01013668.1:0-16271 GCA_003316615.1 Amanita pseudoporphyria | reverse complement strand
AATCAGAGTGTGCTCCAAAAAAAAAAAGCTGCTCACTATTCAATAAAGCCTATAGTCGTTCTTGTTTCATATTTATGAAGACAAAATAATATGGTGAGACCTACTCGGGAGAACGGAACGAATTTTTGCAAGCTATTATATTACCGATAAACTATACATTTGCATTGATGGTGGAGAAACCCACATCAAAATTGTCTGGAGCTATATGGTTTCAGGCATACGAGCAGAATATAAAACCCTGTACACAAACCTCATGACCGTTTGGAATTTGAAGCAGGTCAGGAATGAAAGATTCGTCGACTGGCTTTTCCTTCACGGGAGGGAAGACTGCTGGAAGAAAATGTCTTCGATCAGAGCGCAATGGTAACCGGTAAATGCATCTAAAGAACTCGTTTAAAACTCAGTCTTAACAGAAATTACCAAAAGTACCTGTCCTTATACTCTTTCCCCTTACTAGCTAACTGTCTGCCTATCGCATCCCATAACTGAGTTTTAAGCTCTGTAGGGGAATATATACCAAATATCTTGATAGCTGAAAACAATACTCCATGAAATTCATCAGCCAATTGTCCTGTAAGCAGCGCTCGCCTTGCTTTTCCTGAACGCACTGTGCGGTATACGCGCATTCAGATCTGTCTGCAAAAGAGTTGTTACAATACCTTATTCGCTGCTTCTGGCAGGCAGTCGACTTGATACTATGGATAATCGGTCAGGCGAAGAATAAATAGATAGATTTGCAAATATTTACGACTAATCTGCAATGGAACGTAGCTCTAGCCTCAAAGACCGGTACCATATCCCCTAAACGGTTGATTCGCCTTTGATTGTCACCGGAAAAGTCACCTTTGGAAAGATCCCTGAGGTCGGATTATTAAAATTGGGGCATTAGATGCAGCTTTCTCATCCTATTTACCTAATTTTCTTTAGAATAGTTTTGAAACTATTTTTGTCCTTTCTGCGTGATTCCCTGAGGTCACTTTCCGCACGGCCAGATATCAAAACTGGCCAATCTCCAAAACTATCGACGGCTTCAAATGATTGCGTGCTGAAGTGTTATAGTTATTCATGATGCATTAAATGATTATTTTTCCTAGTTTTCTCTTACATGATTAGGCACTCAAGCTTATTTTCTGACGGGGCTACCTTCGATGGTGCTTGATATTTTTCGGAACCTGACTCCGAAACTGTTAAAGAACCTCCTAAATGATCAGTGGCTCGCGCCTGGTTGACGTCCTGAAGAAGCGCCTTGATCTCATGTGCTATTTTAGGTAAGCGGAGGATTTGTAGGTAACACTTTTGATAAATTTGAGGAGCTAGAGACATGGAAAATCAAAGAATCACTTACGTTCAAGAGATATTTTTGATGTTCTAAGACTTTAGCTAGCGCAAGGTCTGCTTCATTTGGATTTGTAGGGGTCGGCACTCCAAGATCAGCCAAAAATGTGGTGGCATTGCTGAGACTATCACTTCTCGAATGCCCTTTTCTGGCGGGAGCACTATCAAATTCACCCAAAAATCCCCTTCGGGAGACACGGAAAGAGGCAAGTACTCGAATAGCGGTGAACGTGGCTTGCACATCCCTGTAATGATTTCCAAGATGCAAAGTAATTTCTCGGTGTTCTTGAAGTAAAAGATGAAACATAAAAAATTCGGAGAGGCTTGATAAAAGCCGCGCTGCGATAGATCCGGTACAGTCGCTCACATCAAACGCGATGTTGTTCATAATCCATGATTCTACGGGAAATGTGGATTTTATTCCTGAAGATATGTTGCATATAGCTCTGTAAATTATGGTGCTGTCAATGACGCTCACCCGAGAGGAAAAGTGCGATAGAGTGTGGTTGTTCTGCCAAGAGAAGCTGCTCAACAATCGCAACGCAGTTAGTGGCAGATACATTTCGTTCAATACCGCGTAGTGCAGCATTAATTGTATCCTCGTCCGTTAATCGCGAGGGATCCAAGAGTGAAGTATAATCGCTCATCTCTGGCTGAACGAGAGGAGAAGATTATTAGGGTCCATGGACGCTGACTTATCTTATATCCATTTGAAGAAGCTCTAGCCCCTGCTGCGCTTTGAAAACGTGTTGGTCACATTTATCATTTACGGAATGTGGTTATCCAGATATAAATAATTTCGAGTAACCAAGGTCTTGTGACAGCTGTAAGGCAGATATGAGTAAACGGCGATTGATGAGCTGGCTTGCTGCTGGTCCGCGGATTTGCTGCCAGACAAATTTTAATGTTCAGCGGAACGCAGTATCGCGTTCTTAGCGTTAACGATGCGCCCCTAGTCTTAAAGAGCATCGCAAAAATTTGTCCGTTTCTAATGGCGGAGCAACAAACAGTTTTGCCACGTGCCATCTTAGAAGCTATCTCCTTCCCTTGCTGAAGAGGAAAAGCTTGACCAGCCTACGGATCTCAATTTTCGTCTGTGATACTAGCAACGCTGAACCGATTTTGCTCGAAGTTGACCGATTATGGCACCCCCTCATTACGATTTCCTGATCAAGGTGAATATAAAGGGCCTTTTTACAACTGCGAGGTACTGACGTTTGTAAACACCTCGAAGCTCCTCCTAATTGGTGATTCCGGTGAGTTAAATGAACCAACACTTGGAAGTAAATGCGAATTCAGAGCCATAGGTGTCGGTAAATCGTGCCTACTACTCCGTTTCTGTGATGACGCTTGGACTCCTTCATTTATCACCACCATTGGCATTGATTTCAAGATTCGGACAATTGAGCTTGACGGAAAGCGTATCAAGTTACAGATAGTATGATATCGTAAATTCTGTGGACGAGCTGTGGCTAAGTTGTCGCCAAGTGGGACACTGCGGGGCAGGAGCGTTTCAGGACAATAACGACCGCCTACTACCGAGGTGCAATGGGCATCCTACTCGTCTACGACGTCACGGATGAGCGCTCCTTCAACAGTAAGTCAATCGGATTGCTCTCATGATATTGCAATTCGGCGTCTATATTGTCAGATATTCGAACTTGGCATGCCAACATTGAACAGCATGCTTCGGAAGGGGTTAACAAGATTCTCATTGGTAACAAGTCTGATTGGATAGATAAAAAGGCGGTTACAGAGGAGCAAGGTCGTGAGCTTGCGAATGAGTTAGGTATCAAATTTATGGAGACCTCGGCAAAGATAAACGAGGGCGTCGAGGAGGCATTCTTCACATTGGCCAGGTGCGCTTCAATTAAACCTTATAGGAGGGATATTCTAATGACTATATTACAGAGATATCAAAGCTCGTCTCATCGACTCTCAGGCTGAAAATGCTACCCCAGGATTATACACAAATGATGGATCCGTGAAGGTTAATCAGCCTGCTTCATCATCGCCAACGACTACGTGCTGCTCATGAGGGAACCGGATAATCAGGATACTTATAATCTTGACCACATTCATTGTAATGATTATACACATTGAAACTGGCTTTTGTCTGGTTCTCATATCCCCTTAACAGTGCCTATCAATTGTCTATTGTTCAGTTTTCATCCCACGAACCTAATGTTTCCAGAAAGATGATTATCGTATGAACCCTCCATTCCAATTACCAGCCCACCACCTGCGGACTCTCTCGCCTCCGTGCTCTGCGTACTCGTCCCTCGTAACAGCGACTGACGGGAAAATATCTGTCATGCCGAATTTCGCCATGCCACGCCATGAATCTATCGTAGGGTTAGCAGCACGATGCACCTCTAATGGCATCTCTGGCGGTAGGATAGGCCGCAGCGTCCCTAGTAGACGCGGTATTAAGCCAGTGTATTGACATGGGCCACCTGTCAAGAAGACGTTCTTTTCAAGCCTTGTTAATATACCAATTTTTATTTGTAGTGGATTGGCATGCCTTAACTAGTCTCGCCTTGTCTGCTTCCGAAAACCGAGACAAAATGTTTTGAATTACTTCTCCAAGCCCCGCAGAGTCTATGCCCGCCATGCTGGGTGTGAACCACGGTTCACATGCCCTCCACCTTTCAATGTTTAGATGTATACGCGTATTGCCTAGATATAAGTCAATACTAGATAATGGGACTTGTTAAGGTGGTACCCTGTATGTTCCCTTCCTCATAAGTTGGTTTAAAGGCAGTTAGCAAGGCAGAGCGACGAGATGTTATAGAGGCGTGAGTATGTTGCTTTGTAAATGTGGGATCATACGCCAGAAGTTTCTGCTCGATGATCTGTAGTTGGTTCAAGTCCTCTTCCTCGTCTGATGACGCGTTGGCTGTGTTCTACAAATGACACTTGTTGGCTAGGGTCACCCATGAATTAAAACCATGACTGACAATTTGGCGATATATCGCCCAGTCGGCATCATCCGCGCCAAACATGTCCTCTGCAAAACATTGGGTGGGGTGGTGATGTTGGGCATCCACTTTGCTTACCGTAACCTGTTTTCCTTTTCTTCTTTGGTACTCGGTCATCCGCAGCTAGGTTGGCAATGCTCTTCATTCTAGCCTGAGCTGCTGCACTTTTACGGTCACTCAGAGCAGCCTTCCTTCGTGCGCGTTCTTTAACCTTGTTCATGAGATTCTGTCAAAAAAACCGGTAAGGGGTGCGTATATTAAGTTGCAGGGGCATTACTTCATGTTCTTGTCGTGTTTTTTGCGCCCAGCTTTGCAGATCTGCCTCACGCTCCGCTTCTTCTCTTCTCTCCTCACGTTCCTTCTCTTCACGTTCTTTTTCCTTTTCGCGTCGAGCTCGGGCTCGGGCTTCAAACCCAGCTTTCAAGAGCTTTTGCTTTTTTTTCTCCTTCAAACTTTCTTCATCAAGCTGACAAACCAAATTATTTACAAGAACACGGAGAAACGAGGTAGATGAGTACCTCGGCATCGGGAACGTCGACTAGTGGAAATGAGGGCTCTTCCTGTAACATTGAAAAGATTAGTGTTTAGATGATTGGCATGAATCCCGACTTGCAGTAGTTTCTTCACCATCCGCCTCTTTCCTTCTTGCTTTTTTAAGATCATTTTCAAGTTTTTTAATCGTTTCGTCGAAGCCGACCTCGTCATCAAATCCTTCTTCTTGCAGTTTACTCTGTTATAGCGTATCCCTTTAGTTTAAACCACTAACAAGGGAACACTGGGATACTCACCAACCATTCATATTTCCCTTGACTCTTAATCTCACGAAGATTTAACAGATATTGCAGATCCTTCTCTTTCTGTTGCGTCTGTATGAAATAGAAGTGACGATCGCATGATAACATCAGTACCAGGGCATACCTTTTCCATCCTCGATTTTGCGGCCATCTCTTGTAATTTTCTTCCCTGCTCTTTCCTTTTCTCAGTGATGCGCGTCAATTCTTCTTCCGTTTTTTCTTCAGTCGTAGGCACAGAGAATGGGAATTGAATGATCTTCTCAGATGCTCGCAACTGCAAAGGATCCTTCAATGTGCGTAATAGAGCTTGATAGTCCGCGGAGAAGTCACAAAAATTATGCAGCATCCACTGTTGCCCTATATCATTAGCTTCAGACTATACAACAGAGATCAACAAACCGCAGATTGTTGAGACGTAACACGAGTCGGGAAGTTGGGATATTTGAGTTGGACAAGTTTTAAGAGATAATCGGACGCTTGAGAGCCGCCCCAAGATATTCTATTATCTTTTATTACGAGAAATTCTGGTAGGGACGAAAGTTGGGTGAACCTTTTAGCATGACTCAGAATACCCTTTCCGTTAAGAATTGGTATGACGGATGTTGATGCAGTATTAAAGGACAGGATAAGCCCATCAGTCGTAAATAGGGGTTGATCTGCTGCACTCGAGTTATTCTGGTAGAAAGACACAATTCCGTCGACACAATACGCCAACGAAGGTACAGAATATAGCTCAAACATGAGCTCCGAGGTTACTAAATAAGCAATCGACTTAATAAGGGATAGCGATGAAGTGCGAATTTGTTCGTACAGGCTCTCGAGTGCATAGGTGTGCACAACCTCTCGGTCATTAATACGGGATGTTCAATGGACGGAGTGTCGATGCCAAGCTTTATGAAAGCGTAGTCCAGAGCATTTTCCTAGTATTTTGGCCGCGTTCGTCACGGTGAGTATGTACGAATAGACTACGCACGAGAGCATCAAAGTTGAGGAGGACGTCGCCCTCCCATGGCGTCCGTGCCTGGCTTTTGGCGCCGTTTTCAGCATCTATTGCTTCGCCAAAAAGAAGGAGAAGCTTGTTGTTTTTGCGTTCCTTGTATTTAGCTACGGCGTTAATTCCGACATAAGGAGACTCGGCGGATGCGAAGCCCCAGCGGAAAAAGGAGGAGCCGTTGTCGATGATGATTGGAGTGGCTTTTCCGCGATGGGTGTCGTAGGGTACATCTGGGAAGGGTGATGCAGAGGGGAGAGAGGGCGCAGGCAAGCGGAAGACAGAGTCCATGTCACTGCCAACGTCTATTCTTGCCACACAACCCCCGCCACAACGCCGCGTCCGCCATGGCTTCCAACGCCGACCTCTCGTCGCTGCTCACCGCCTCAAAGAACCTCACCTCGCATCTCTCGCGCCCAGACTTGCCTTCCGTCCAGCTCTCACTCGACCAGATAGAGTCTCAGTCTCGCCGCCTTGTTTCGCACTTGCCTCCTAGTGACACAGATCGCGCGTACGTGCTTTATCCACGGTCCGCTTCCTCGCTGAATGTCTTTCAACAAGCAACTACTTGCTTGCACAAGCACGCGTCGATGCTCCTGCCCTTACAAGCTCCATAGCTCAGCTCAATACCTCAACCACTTTCACTCCTTTGCAACCTCTCCAAGATACGGACGTTGCTGGCTTTCTCCGCCATGCCCACGAACAGAACCTCATATCTACAATAGAAGAGGGAAGGAAGGAGACTCAAGATGACTTCTACAGAATGCTGGAGGAGCGAGGCCATCGCGACTGGGAAGCCAAGAAAAGGCGCGTCTTTGAGGAACTCGGTGGTCGCGTAACCACGGACAATCGCGCATTGGCAGAGCTTAAACAAAGTACACATCCCAGGAGTGCCTTATCAGTGAGTGTCGTTCGGTCCCACCATCTTACAGTGGACCAACCATACAAGGCGAGCGTCCCCCCAAGTATTCCATTGCAAATGCAAAGCAAAATGATGGCATACGACCGTGTTGTCTCTGAGCTCAATACTGCCAGGCTCCGTGGAACATCATTTCCTATTGTGCATGCCTCGATAGAGGCTTCACTTGCAGTGGCCCCTGATGTGCGTTCTTTGTTACTTCTGCATTGTGTTCAACTCACAATCCCTCAGTCGAAATCAATGCAAATGACTCAAAACTTCCATGTCCTTGCAAAAATAACGCAAGAGCCTCCTTTTCTGCCGCCCATCGAGCATGCTGGGGCTCATGTGCTTAATGCGCCGTTGTTAGAGCGTAAATATGCTCGTGTTTATCTGGGAGACCCTGAATCGCGTGAAGCGGCTGCTCTAAGGCGACAGATTGCCAAGGGAGCGCGAGAAGCCCTAGAAGAGCAATACTGGGATATTTTGGAAAGAACTCTGCAAGCAAGACCAGCGGAAGCCAGACTTGGAGGAGATCCAAGTGTATCAAACAAAGTTCGAGCATTCCTGCTTGTGCGATATTATAGGAATGGAGAATGGGAAGACCGCGTAGAGGTAAGTATAGAGCAAGCTGAAGTCAATACGAATGTTAATTGTCTGTTTCTCTAGTTGGTAGCAGGACAACCCATATGGGCTCGCCTCTACTACCTCATACGTACTGGCCATTACCAGGAAGCTTTACAAGAAGCTTTAAAGTTCCAACAAGCAATTGAACACCGGGAAGCAAGCTTCGTTAACCATTTTAGGACATGGATCGAATCCACGGATCGCAAGTATGTTTTATTCTCTTTCTCAGTTTCCGCTTTAGCATATACATTAGCCCACAGGTTGCCGAAACAACACCGAGATCATCTCCAAGCTGTTTACAATGCTCACATGTTGCACTCATCAACAGCTGACCCTTTTAAGCTTGCACTGTACAAATTGATGGGAAGACTTGAACCCTCGCGCCGCAATGCAGCTCATGTAACGACAACGACTGAGGATTGGCTGTGGTTCCAGCTTGCGATGGTATATTATTTCACTATGAACGTTAGTGTTGGTATTAAGTTAATTATAGGTAGACGAAGATGAGGACGGGGGGCTCAGAAATTTAGCAGACGTGTTTCAAGGTTACGGTGAACGACACTTCGAAGGACCTCCAAATCGTCAGGGTTCTAGGAGAGGTGTTTGGGCGGGAGTTTTGCTCATGTGTGGACAATTCGAGCGGGTAAAATGATGAATATTTATGGATGTATTATCACTGACAATTTAGCAGGCGGTCTCTGCTCTTTGGGAACATCAAGAAACGGAAGTTGAGGCCGTGCATCTTGCAACCGTGCTTGCCTACCATGGGCTGCTACGTGTTCCTTCGCGCGCTGAAACTTCGGATATGACGCCCCGTAGGTCCAGGAACAAACCATGAGCGCATTACTGAAGCCACTTACTAGTAACTTTGTCACCCGCATCGCCACCTGCTCTCAGTCTGTCAACATTAATATGGCGGTATATCCGTCAATTTGTAAAAATGGATGCAAAAGAAGCACTGCAGTATGTGTACTGCTTGTGTCTTTCTGCAGATCAAGGGGATGGAGTTGGTCGAGAGCAGGTCGAAGTTGCTTGGGAGCTTGTGAGGCGCATTATCGTCCTTTGCAATAGCGGGCCTGCCTGGGAAGAACTCGTAGGAGGCTTTAGACCTGACGGTTCTCGATTCGTAAGCCGTTGTTTGATTAAAGATTTAATGCCGACTGACCATACTGAAAAGAGTGGCATCATTGAACAGGGTGCTTCGTTACTTCATCTTGAGGACAGCAGACAGTTTAACGACCAGATCCTTATTCATGCTGCGAAGAATTCGGAAGACAATGACCGCATAGCGGAGGCTATCAAGCTTTACAATCTCGCTAATGACTATTCTACTGTGGTGTCATGCCTTGCACAAGCGCTTGGCAATACCGTAGCGCAACCGACGCCAGAGGAAAAGGCTCGTGCTATAGAAAGAACTGCAGCTGACATCATAAGACATTACGAGAGGACTAATAGAGCAGTCGGAAACGACCGTGATGCCGTCGTAAGGCTTCTTAAGATTAGAGAGGCGATGAGCGCCAAAAACGCCGGTAGGCCTGAGGTTGCTCTTGATGTAAGGTCGCTAGTATATTGCGGTGACTTGTTTTAATTGTTTTCTGCAGATCATGGAGTCAACCGACCTCATTCCTCTCAGTGGTGACGTTGCCAAAATTACAAAACGTGCTGAAGAATTTAAAGATTTGCATGATGCATTGCAGCGGAATCTGCACGTCTATTTGCAACTCACTATGGATGCATTTGCTGGCGTTCATCAAAAAGTTAAATCTTCTGTTGTTCCCGAGACCACTAGACAGATGGTGAGAATCAATTTTGATTCATAGACGGTCACACTCAGGACTTCGCTCAGACGTTGACGAATTTACGAAAAAAATCAAGATCCTTGATGGTGTTTGCTGGAATACTGAAATACAGGATGTCGCCAGACATCTATTCATATTTGGCTAGATTAGATGTCGAGATAGCTCTTTGATTCGGAGTCGTTTTTTGTAATGTATCATCACATATAAGTGAAATGTTCTTATTCGAATATGTTAAGAGGACATATACACTTCTCCATCTTGCTCTGCCACAACTTGTTCTTTCTCAAAATCCCGTTCACAATCTTGTCTACGGCACTAAGTGGCAGGTCAGACTTTCCTTAGAGGACACTGCAGTCTCCTACATGATAGATGGCCGTCCAATAACCAGTCCAATACATTGCGTTCATGGCATGGGAGAAAGCTTCATCTTGGCTGGTTCCCGTAACATTTGGGGAGTTTGCTAGGTCAAATGACTGCGGCAATCCCGAGGAAGATTCCAAGTTGGGATCGTACGTCGGAACATACGTAGCGAAGTCAAGGGGTCTCGAATCGCCTTCTGCGTCGTTGTCATCGACAGTGTTGTCAACGGAGGCAGAAGGTACTGACACAGTTGCCTCGGAACCCAACATTTTCGTTTTAGACACAGGGATGTTATACCATCTGCACCGAAGTTAACACGCTGTGCTCGTTCATTGGCTTTTGAACATACAATGGTGCCTTGTGGACAGGTTCCGACTTCCAACTTTTATCAGGCCCATTGAGAGCCTCATATTCCTCTGTCGCGGCACTCCACGCTTCAATCAAGGCAGAATCGTCCCAGATTTCCTCGTGAGTGAGTTCGCGGCTTTCCTCGAATGCAACTCCAGTCTGCAATGACCTAGCCCCAATCGACGTGCTGGGTGCAGGAGAGGTCGCATCGCTTGAATTCCTGTGCTTGGATTTCTTCGCTACATGCCCACTATTAGGACGTTTCGTCATAGCAGCTGAAGGATTCTGCGAAGGCTGCGTGATGTCGGCGTAGGATACGATTTGCCTCATTTTTGCATGTTGTGGTGCTAATGAATTGAGTCCGCGCGACGATCGCAATCCATAATTTTAATTCCTGCTGTCCATCTATAACAAAATCTTTGAGCGCTCAAAGATTTTGCTATTTTAGTGAGCCCTCCTGTATGTTCAACGATATGATGTATCTAAGTATAATACCACTCCGTAGTGGGCTCTACCCATCCTCCTTTATCCCGCACTCCCGCGCTCCCCAATTTCATCTTCGTTTTCGCCTTGCGTCCGCCCAGCTCTTTATACATTTCTCTCATCTCTTGCTTCCCCGGTCTAAAGCTGCTTTCTGCCTCCAGTCTCCATTGTTCTTCCTTCATTTCCCTAGGCGTTTGATGTCCTGATCTGTTTGCAGACTGAGTTCCCGACGCTCTTGAAAACACAGGAGGGGTTTTTTCGCTCAGGGACTTGAGATGAATAACACGCTGAAGCCCTCAGTAAGTGGGCGCAATAATCCTATACATTCGTACGAACCCAGTTTTGCTTCGATTCTCGCTTGGTCCATTTGCCAGTTGGTAAACTTGTATCAACGAAGTGCTCTCTCCTATAATGTCCGAACCAAACTATATTCTACGTCAGCACAATGACGGATTCAAACGTGAAATACTTACCATAATTCAAAGTCTGACTGCGCCACCATTTTCTACAGACAAGGGCGCATTTTACGAGGTCGGATAGAGAAAGATATGCAAAGACACGTTGACAAATTTCGGTAGGCAGTATTCGAAGGGGGTCACGGCGTGATATTGGCTGTGAACCGCCTCGATATTGGCGCGATGAACTTGGTGCCCGGCCTGGGGATGGCGGCCTGGTGGGAAATGGTGATCCAGGAGTGGAAGTCTGTGGATGATTTTAGGGGAACGTTTGATTTTTCTTCATGGAAGTTGCGTACAACATTAATCCAGTCGTCATCGGAGTCATTGTTGTCCGAAACGATGGGATGTTGGCTTGGAAGTCGAGCCTCGGAATTTAACTTCAAAATATCCTGGAGGAGGCTCATGACAGTAAGGACTACAGAACAACAACAAAGTAAGCGACAGCTATGTGACTACTGGGCGGCTCCTGTGACGTCAGACACCAGTGAACAGCGTCCAAACGCCCTTTGCATAGGAGACTACCTCGTCTGCACCCAGCTTACTCTCTCCGTAAATTCGGTCCACGAATGTTATCGGTACTTCGCCAATAGTGTAGCCGAGCGCTTTTGCACGAACCATCATTTCCATCTGAAATACATAACCTTTTGACTGCGTCACCGTTATGATGTGTCGCAGAACTGGCAGCCGGTAAAGTCTAAATATAAATGAGTGTCAATGCCTAGAGATTTGGAATAAAGATCACCTAAAGCTGCCCGTAAGGTCACTGACTCCAGGATTGAGTACAGTAGATGCCAAAAAGTTGGCGCCTCTTGAGACCAATTTTCGTTTCAAGTCCCACCCATGCACACCTCCTGGTTTTGACTCTTGCAAGTAAGGGACAGAGCTGGCCTGATAACGTGTGCCCGTCACAATGTCCAAATTGTAGGCCTTCTGCAACCTGCAGAAATCAATTCAGTATTTCATGGGGTAACACGTTAACTGACCGAACGAATTGAGGAATGAACTTGGGCTAGCTACTGATCAACCTTTTTATCTTATGCGATGTATCGGACATACATGATGGGAAAAATCGGCATCCATTATTATGACGAAGTCACCAGTGCAATAGTTAAGACCATGGATGTACGCAGTTCTGTCATTATTATCAGCGACAGCGACGAGAACAACATACTATATGTCGCCTCACCCCAAGCCCAGCTTGCTGGAGCGAGGTTTTAATACCTACAAACGAGTTGAGGCTAAATCCACCGAAAGGGTAAACAACACACTATCTTGTCTTCTCCGTATACCCCAGCAAGCTGCTTCGCTACTTCCTGGGTACCATCCGGACTTGCATCGTCGACTACGATGATTTCCCATGCGAGTTTGCTACAGCATCGTCAACTGGGAAAGAGGAGTCTCAACTAGGCTCATGTACTTCTCTTCAAAAATTTTGGCAAGTAGCCAAACAATGACGGGCAGATTTTTGCGCTCATTGTATGTAGGAAGAATTACAGAGTATTTGTGGGTATCAGAGGAGGAGAACTGTCCTTGCATACTTAGAGCAGTCGAGCTTTCAAACGGATTCATATAAAAACATTTGTGACGTGTGACACGCGTCACATTGGATGAAGCCTTCTGCACAGTCTCCTGCCGTTCGTCGATTGACCAATCTACTACGACAAATTCTGCGCATAACGATTAGCGATGGACGAATTTACCTAGGCACATTCGCGGGAATGGATAAACTGCTGAATATATTACTTATAAATGCAGAAGAATATCGCATTTGGCTGGATGGGATTGGTGGGCGGTTCGTTGGGCAAGTTCTAGTGCCCCAACGTTTAGTCATTAAAGTTGAATGTCAGAGTCACGCCGTCGGACGTGATCACTACATTTAGTGCGTTCTAATTCCCCCTTACCAAAGCCATAGATTTACCCAACTTTCAAAGGCCTGATGAAAACAGTGTTGTCACTGAACTATCAAAAACTATTGAATTGACCTGAATGTTCTGCTAGTTTGGATGGTCAGTTGGTAAAGGTGGAGAGTTGTTCAGTTGAATCAGTTGGACATTTCTGGACTCTGGACTCTTAGTATACCTGTCCAAATACACTTGTTCTCTCTCTGTTCATGACCTGATGGATGTCTACAATTTGGAACAATTTCCCCTACAAGATGCAGTTCTACACACTGATCATTTGAAGGTTATGGCTGTATGATTTGTTGGGAGCATAGTCACAGTTTGGTTCAGTTTGGTTCAGCTTTTTTGGTGAACCTGTGCCTGCACCTCAAAGTTCAGGTTCACAGAGTTCAGTGCAGGTTTAGTGTTGTAGGAATATAATATATGATATATTTAGTAGAATGATAGGAGTGGAATGGTGATATGGTGTGTGTAGAGCATAGAGGGTGCAGTAGTGGATAGGCATCTCAGAAGTGGGTGATGTATGTCAGTTACTATATTGGGTAAGCTGTGGTACCATTATATAGGTTCTATCTGTTATTAGAATATTGTTGGAGCTTCTTTCAATCAGAGCTGGGAGTGGCTGATGCTCACTGCATCCCATGCTCCCAATGCTCCCCCTCAAGCTTAGGACATTCCTAGCTCACCCTTGTGCTGCTGGAACTTAGGTTTCAGCAGAGGTTTAGTTAATATATCCACCATCATTTCCTGGGTGGGACAGTATGGCATGATAATTGAATTATTGTTTACCTTCTCTCAGATAAAATGGTGTTTGATATTAAAATGCTTGGTGTGTTTATGATATTGTGGGTTAGAAGTGTAGAAATATGTATAATATATGTTACAGTTATACGAGTTCAGGATGTTAGAACTGTATGTACTTTTACTTTTTACTCTTCTCGTTTATTCCCTCAGAATCCCTCGGACTACATTCCTACTTATGACGTATTCATGACATCACCCCTACGTCACTTCCTTCCACCATGTTCTATATGATATCATCGTTGATTCATACGTGTCATTGTATACGCGTTCTTATGCTTCCTTTGTCCTTATTATGGTACGACCTCATTAGTATATAAGGACCCTGAATGTAGTAGATAGAACCCTAAGTTCAACTTAGGAGTTGCAAAGCCAATCTAGTTGCTTACTTGATTCATCTCAAGGCTGATCTTAGTATCATGCTGCATCTGATCATCCTCACACTTGTATACCTTGTCTTGGTACACGAGGTCCTTGAGCTTTACGCTTGGTATTTGACACTTGTCGACACTGGACTTGTCGGTGACCCACAAGCCCTGTTAGTCCAAGTAATACTAAGTGTTCTCCGTTATAACACTTAAAGTCGAACTTATCTGGTTTGACTATCGAGTCAATAACCCACCCGAACTTCCGGAAAGCAGGCCCATAGGTTACCTGCACCACTCATCAAGATTTCCTTTCTACAACGAAAGATCCCCGCACCCCCTCCAAATAAAGCAGAATGACACTCTGGCAACAAGTACACCCTTGATAGTGCTGTTATTGAATTGGACACAAGAGACAACATCTGGAAATACAAGGACGGCACACACGTTGAATCTAATAAGTTTTGGATTCCACAACGATTCTCGAGACTGCCTAACTCTGCAGTTCTCTATAACAACACTTACTTTCTTAATCGCCTCTACCTCCACTTCGACCATTTGAACAGTCGTTGGTATTACCACTTCCAGGATACCAATACCTATTCCCCGGTCAAGAACAAACAATTCTTAGGACCTAGTTGGGAACCAGGAAAGAAAGAACAGCATCTGCCAGTAGAACAGTTATACCTGAAGAAAGGAAAGACTTACCGAGTACCCAGTGAATCAGGATCTGAAAAGTTGTTTCACGATCCTAGTGACTACCCCCAGTTACCAACACTTGCCATCGCATCATTGTCAACACTACTACTGATCAGTAGGACCGAGTCAGAAAAAACAGAAAGACCAAAAGAAGACTCACCACCGCCTTCTCCAAAAATATCAACACCACCTCCTAGATCTCCTAGATCCCCTACTCCACCTCCACCAGGACCCCCAGACGACCCACCACCACCACAGACTCCACCAGAAGTAGACATGGCAGATGGAACCATGCCAAACACTAAAGCACCTATGCCAAAAGCATTTACCGGCGATCGAAACAAAGCATTAGATTTCATCATGAATTGCGAGATCTATTTCGAACTAGTCAAAACATACACCGCCGATAAAGATAGGATACTATTTATCCTATTGCTATGTGGAGACCGAGCCAAACGATGGAAAAATAACAAAATGGTGGAATACACAGCAACACCAACGAAATGGGAAAATTATGCCAATTTCAGGACTGAGTTCCTAGATAATTGGGGAGAGATCGATAGTCCAGGAATGGCTATCACCGAGATCTATAAATTGCAGAAAATGAAGATGTCTATAACCGGATACACGTCCAGATTTAAAGAATTAATCCGGCAAGCACAGATCACAGAAGATGCTGCCGCCATACCATTATACACACAAGGACTCCCAGGAGATGTCGTAAGACAAGTAATGATGTTCAACCTGACCACCCTCAAAGACTGGTACGATTACATATTACTGTTGAAACTTAACTGTACTTAAGTATTATAGTATGGATAAAGTAGATATAACAATAATAAGTTAGTTACAAAAGGAATGAACTTAATACACTCAATAGTTATTAAGATAATACGTTATCAATAATAACTTATGTAATTATAGTCATATCACACGGTTACATGTGATAAGATCAACTATATAGTTACTGTATAGTTAATCAAACTCTATAATTTCATCAATATGAACAAACGGTTCATATAGATATAAATATGCTTGCATATTAAAACTATTAATAAGTATGATCGAGGATCATTACCGATGTCCGAGATTATTTATAGTTCTATGATTAGATATGACTCACATATTAATAGTATTACTATTAATAAAATATATCTATGACTGAGTACAACTCAGATGATTCACAATGACTCCATATGACTATATGCGACTCATATGATGAATCATAAGACTCAGAATGAGTCAGAAGAACATCATGCTGACTGAGAATGACTCACAGCATGAGTAATCGCTATTCAGTAGATTTGTAACAGCCTCGCACCGAGTCATAACATAGTAATTAGACCATAGATAGGTAGTAGATACAGTAGGCAACAAAACTGTAGCAATGTTTATCAATCACAGACAGATTGGTGTCTAGGACAACTAGTA
>QFEO01013621.1:0-20025 GCA_003316615.1 Amanita pseudoporphyria | reverse complement strand
TATATGACAGTGTGTTACACATGTACATGTCACATACCATATCAGTATTGTTTGGAATCATTTTTCAAGGACTGATAAGATATGCAACAGTGTGTTACACATGTACATGTCATATACCATTTCAGTATTGTTTGGAATCATTTTTCAAGGACTGATAAGATGTGCCACAGTGTGTTACACACTGTTGCATATCTTATCAGTGCCTGAAAAATGATCCCAAACAATACTGATATGGTATGTGATATGCACATGTGTAACACACTGACTGTCACATATCTTATCAGTGCCTGAAAAATGCTGCCAAGCAATACTAATTTTGTATGATTTGGTCACAAACAATGTCACACATGCTGTTAAAAGTGAGTAATGCAATAGAATCCACTGAAAATCACTGAAGTTCAGTAGAGTCCAGTGGAGTTCAGTGGAGTTCAGTGGTATCCACCCAAACTTTCTGGACTTAGACTGGAAAATGTAGTGTTCTAGGCTGTTCCCATAAGACTTAATCCAAATAGATACCACTAGGTCCACACTTGAAGTTCAATATTCAAGACTAGACTTTCAGTTTGTGATCCCAAGGCCAGGAAAATCAATCAGAGTTCAGCTGGATCTGACCAGAAACTGTGGGGGAGTGTAACATCCTTGCATTATGTAATAAGGAACTTGAGTAGTACTGTGAAAACATACCCCAAATACTTCAGGAGGTGATAAGGACTTAATATTAGCAAAGTTAGGTTTACTTATTTGCAGGTTTATTGGAAGAAGCCCTAAAATGAATAAAACCCATCTAACTAGATTTGGCAAGGGTGCATCAGACCAAGTCTAATTAGACTCATTTTGTTGGAGTTACACTAGAAATATCTGATGAAGAAAAGTGAAAATGAAATGGACATAACTTTCCAAATACTCAACTATGTCTCATAATAAATGGCACATTAAAATCACAAAACCTACTACTTTCTAAGCAGATTACTCTGAGCATGAAAATATAATATTCTGGAGATGTTATGTCACCAAAATCTTTGATAATCTAATTCAGTCCACTTTAGGTGCTTAGTACACCTCTTCCTGATTATAATGCACTATCTTCTGAGGGTTTTTCAATAAGCACAGTTTCTGTGATCCATGATTTCTGTGCTTGGCCCAAAACTTGTTGAATCCACTACTACTTCTGAAGTCATTCCACTGATTTTCATGAAATTTGATATGGAAATTGGTGAGTTATAGGAATTTTTGGGATCCCACACTCTTTTTTAGTATTTTTACTTATGTCAAAAAAGGCAGTGGATTCAATCATGATGGGTAATACAATGTTAAAAAAGATACCTCTTACAATAGACAGGGCCCCATATTCAGATCAGACTCTAGAAAGGGGCCTATTAGGCCCCTTTTGATTGAGTCAAAGTGGGGGCATAAAAGGCCCTGATTGTAGGCCTTTATTATTTCTTCTTCATTTTTGTTCTCCTCATTCACAGTCTGCAAGAAAGAAGACAAGATGTGAATGAAATTGAGAGCTTCAATTGGATATGTAGGGAGGCACCCCTTATTTCTCTTATTTTTAGGTCAAACTTTGTCTAGAGTTAGAGGTATAAAATGCAGGTATAATCAGAGAAACACACAGTAGGAAGTACCCCTAGATTTTTGTGCAGTGCTGGTAGTATGAAGTCCATTAGTGAGGAGTTTCCCTCAATAACATTCACTAGGTCCTGTAGAGTTGATGTAGCTGATTGGTACAGATAAACATTGACAGACATACCTGTCTTAACAAATAGGTGGATCAGAGTCTTTTCAAGCTCCTTATCATATTCTCTGAGTGTGAAAATGTTCATGAAGAGAAAAAAAAACAATGAAGAAAATTGTTACCTGACAGGTTGTTGTTGACAACCTTTGTCAGAAGGGAGATAAATTTCACAGCAGATCCCCCACTGTCAAAATATAGATTGAGCATGTCATCTTCTACTACCTTCTTTAGGAACTCAAATACATATTCCCTAATTTGATTGAGATCACTGTTGGATGGCCACTTGACCTTCCTTTGGCCAGCATGAAGGCCATTTTCAACAAATATAGAGGTATGTTTGAGGGAAAAGTCCCTCTCAAGTGAATATTTGATCAGCAGAGATGATCCTCTGAAGGGAGTCCTTTGTTTCCATGGGTGAATTGTTCCCTCTACAACATATGGGGGTAAGTCCTATTGCAAAAGCAAGCTTCCAAAAGGAGATGAGAATTTCAAACTCACAGTTGATATATGGGGCCTTTGGGGCATGAATACACCTGTCAATGGATTCTTTCCATTGAGTGGTGTGGGCTGTGTCCTTTCTATCATAATATAAAGGAATAATTAATCACTTATTATATTACTAATACTGATAAAATATGATTCATAGATTAGATAAGCTGGTGATCTAGAAGGATCTAGAATGATTAGTCAGTATATATTATTAGCAGCAGTGCACAGCAATGCACAGTCATTGTACCTATTATTAGTTACAAGTATCATATGACTGCCAGGGTTAAGGGGACATTTCACTGTACCCCACCCATATTTCAACAGTTGCAAAGACAACAGAACAACAACCAAACAAGCTTAGTAAGCAAAGTTTATTTATGTCTATCACATGCTGTGGTCCCCTATTTTTAACAGGTTATGGGCCCTGATGTGACCTGTCAAATCAATGATGCCCCTGGCATGCTTGTGACAGTCATGTGACTTACTACATATTATATGACCTATTTTGGTCATTGTTTGTGACTATTTGTCACGTGTCACGCTTTGTGACAGTCATGTGATTTATTACATAATATGTGATCTATTTTGATCATTGTTTGTGACTATTTGTGACAGTCATGTGATGTTTTACAAAATATATTATGTAATTTATGATCTATTTTGATCATTATTTGTGACTATTTGTCACAAGTTATTTTTGTATATCACATGTCACAGATAAAAATAACTCATCTATGTCACCCTTCAATGTGTCATTCTGAGATTGATACATCTAAGAATAGAGTCTTTTTATAGCTCTTTTATTTTTGGACAAAGTCTTAGAGATTTGTTACATCATCAGTGAAATGTGACAAAAAGTTGAGTATTTTTAAGCAGGTAGGTATTATATTAGATAGATACAAGTGTTGATCTTTGTAATAACTTGCTTTTAAAAAGCAAGTTGCTAATTTTTTCCCTGGGTTATTGACTTCCCATACAAAAAGTATCACACTTACCTAATGTGTCCCTAGGTTATTGGCTTCCCATAAAAAGCATCTGGCCTTGACCTTGCCAAATGGTTAAAACTTTATACAGTTTTCCTTTTGAAATTTGTGTTTACATAATCCCTCTTTAGACCAGAAGGTTGAATTGGTGGAGGGTTGTGTTGACAACTAGACCTGGTGATGGCCTATGATGCATGAGTCAAACTCCCACATTATAGACTGGAGGGGCTGGCCAACACATAGAACCCTTTGGGTTTAACACAATTTGAAAAGGTTAATTAGTTTAAAGTTTTAGCCTCCTTGTCAGGAGTCTAAACACAGACCATATGGAGGGGATCCTTCCCAAGGGTACTGGCACCCTGACTATAATATACCAGACATAAGTTGATAGACCTACCAGAAAGGTATGTCCTTGGTGGGGCACTATGACTATGAATCAGATACCAAGAAGAGTAGTTTGCTCACTTGGATACAGTCTGAGTCTGGTGTAACTTCAAAACTACCTGAGATAGGAGGCTAAATCTCAGTTAAAAACTCCCCCCCTCATGGCCCCACTCCATTGTGGGATAATTTGAGAATATGACTTCTTCTAAGTCATATGGCTCAACAAAGACCAAGCCCCTGCCATGGGCAGATTTTTTGGGTATTTTCAGTGAGCATAAGTAGCAGTGGCATTGTACCACTTTCCATCTTTATCACTTTCTAGTATAAAGGCTGAGATGCTTGGCACCTGTCAAGGTACACTCTGGCTAGTGGTAGTATGACATTAGGTCATATTACTTAGGGTAGGATCTCAGAGATCACTAGTACTTTTTAATATCCCAAAAGTCTTGTGGAGTTTATATTTGGACTTCCACTCCATTAGCCTTTTCCAAAATGTGTTTATAGGTATTACTCCTCACACATTTTGATGTAGACTTATATTATGGATCTGGACTCAATACATGGTGAAACCTTCACTTTATGATTGATCTGATAATAATAAAGTAAAGAGTGCTTAATTCAGTCTCTTGAAACATTTTATCAAAGGAAATTGTAAACCTAAAGAAAGTACCAAGGGGTTCCCTGCATGGTCCATCAACATGGACTGTGTTAGAACCTCCTCAGGCCATGCATCACAATGCTGAGAGTTCAAGTACAACTCAAAGAGATAGAGCTTAAGTCCATGAAGGACTATGAGAGAGATAAGTGTGGAGATGAGGGAGAGTCTCATCATGATGACTTAAGTTGACTGAGGGTAAGCCCTAAGAGAACTTGACTGAGTTCCCTTAGTGTTGCATTGGGGTTTATATACATTTTACATGAAGCTAATAATAGTCCTGCTGAGTCATCCATAGGATAGTCTGGAATGATGAGTAAGTAAATGGAAGGATGTAAACATGTGTATATGAGTGTGGAAATAGATGAAGTAAGATGTGATGTCTGTGACTGTTCATAACATCACCCCCTCTCTAAGGTGATTCTCTCTGAGAATAACAAAAGAAAAGAAACTGAAAGATAAAGTAAAAGAAAATGGAACTGTAGTCCAAATTTGTTTTTCTGTGTAGCAGGTGGAGTGTGATAAGGCATCCACAGCAATGATATTATTCACATCCATTCACACCCACCCCATCTTATTCACATCCATTCACATCTGTTCCACCCTGTTCCACCTTGTTCATGCCTGTTCCATGCCCACCCCACCTTATTCATGCCTGTTCCACTTTATTCATGCCCACTCCACCTTATTCACATCCATTCTGCCCCATTCTCATCTGTTCATGCCTGTTCCACCTTATTCATGTCCATTCCACCTCATTCATGCCCATTCCACCTTATTCACATCTGTTCACATCCATTCCATCTTATTCACATCCATCCCACCTTACTCATGCCCATTCCACCTCATTTCACATCTGTTCCCTGTCTTGTCAACACTCACTGATAATGTACACCCCTCATGCCTGGTCTGCAATTGTTCACTAGTTCCCTGTTATGTTTGGCCATATGTACCTGTTATATTAAATGTAAATTAATATTATTTATATTTATTGTAGGAAAACATCAGCAGCTCATACACAGGAGGATATACAAGCAGCACCACAGTCAACTACACCAACAAGGTAGATAATGATATCATATATATATTTGTACATTTTACAATAAATCACCAGGATAGAAAAGCTCTTGGATGAGAGTGGCTTATCTGTCCACCCTCCCAAGCATCCTGGTATTGCTTCAGATGTACCTGACACTCAGCCTGTTCAGCCTGGGCATCTTCATCATTCTGATATAATTCTCAATGAAGTTAGTGAGGAAGGGAAAGGGGAAAGTGGAGAAGATGAGGGAAAGGGAGAGAGTGATGAAGGTGGTGATGAGGGAGAGAGTGGAGAAAGTGATAGTGGGGAAAAGAGTGAGAAAGAGAATGTTGAAAGTGACATTCAGGACAAGGTCTGACCAGTATTTCAATAGCCCATTAATGACTAATTATTTTCCTACAGGATCAGGGATCAAAGGCCCAGGATGAGGCTGCAGGAAACATTTTTAACCAGGATGAAGGTATGATTATTTCATGATGATCACCTTTGCTCTCATTCAACCATCTGCTAGACATATTAATGGCAGGACTGCCCTCTGAGGGTGCTTCAAGAACTACTGGTGGAATTAAGGGGAAAGGCTGCAGGAAATGTTTTCAGCCATGGGGATGCTCTTGACCTCCTGAATGATACTGTCTCATCCTGGGGGAAGGTGAAACTATATAAGGTCCTTGGCAGTAACCCTGCCAGGGATGAGCCTCAGTTTATCATGAAGAGCAAGGTTGGCCCCAGTCTTGTGCCAATTCTGAAGGAACTGGCTAGGAGCTACTCTCCCCTTAGCAGTAAGACATCTTTGCTTGTCTATTTGATGTAACTGATTTTGTATCCAGAATACAACCAGAGAGTTTATGTCATGGAGGAAGGGAATTGGTGCATCAAGGGCAGATATGAAGATGCAATTGGAGATGAAGAAGATGAAGTGCTATGGTCAAATGAAAGTGGCCAACCTTTTATTTGTATCCTTGCAGTGAGTATCCAGTAATAGTCTTAGTAATATAAAGCTAAAGAAAAAAATCAGGAACAGGAAACTCAAATAGTCCCAGCCAATACTGATGGTACTAGCTCTGGGCCAGCCCCAATCAGTCACCCTCTACTTGGTTCCTTGTCTACTTCTGAGATTCTGACCCTTCTCAAAATTCCTTTCCATCTTGGTGTGGGAGGAACTAATGACACCTCTCTGCAGACATACTATAAGAAGTATAAGGCCTGCATTGAGGCTCAGCATACACTTGATTTGATGTCTGCAGAAGGGACTTGGCCTGGAAAGAAGCCTACTTACACTGACATTATCAAGTGCTTCTTCTCACCTTCAATGTGGCATTCACATGTGAAGAAGTTGTCCAAGGCATCTCAATATCCTTTGTTGCAGCAGTGCAGCACTTTACACTCCCCCATGTGTCCTGCTGGAATCCTGCTGGAATCCCTGGGACTCCCTGTGGAGTCCTGGTTCATAGTCACAAAATTGATGAAATTTTACAGGAGTTCACAGGGATTCCTGACTCATTCCTGACTCATTCCTGGCTCATTCCTGGCTCATTCCTGGCTCATTCCCAGTACACTCTTTTTGAGACATAATCACAGGGATTCCTGGTTCACTCCTGGCTCATCCAAGGTCATTGTCCAATAGCATCCCAAACATTGCTAGAAAGGTGATTATTTACATTTGTACATGTTTGTTTATGGTGTGGATGTGGCCAATTCATGCCACATATGATATTAGCATTGTTTGGAAGCATTTTCCAGGGACTGATAGGATCTGTGACAGTGTGTTATGGGTGCATATGTCACATACAATATCAGTGTTGTTTGAAATCATTTTCAGGCACTGATTGAATCTGTGACAATGTGTAAGATATGTATGTCACATACAATATTGGTATTGTTTGGAAGCATTTTTCAGGCACTGATTGAACCTGTGACAGTGTGTAACATGTGTACATGCCACACACAATATTGGTATTGTCTAGAAGCATTTTTCAGGGACTGATTGGACCTGTGACATGGCATTACAAGTGTATATGTCACATACAATATCAGTACTGTTTGGGATCATTTTTCAGGCACTGATAAGATAATATATGTGATATTGTGTTACAAGTGTATGTGTCACATACAATATCAATATTGTCTGGAATCATTTTTCAGATATTGATAAGATAAGATAAGTGAGAGTGTTGCAAGTTCACTTGTCACATACAATAGTAGTATTGTTTGGAATCATTTTCAGGGACTGATAAGATATGTGATAGTGTGTTACAAGTGTGCATGTCACATATCTTATCAGTCCCTGAAAAATGATTCCAAACAATACTATTATTGTATGTGACAAGTACATCCAAACAATACTATTATTGTATGTGACAAGTACACTTGCAATATACTGTCTCCTATCTTATCTTATCAGTCCCTGAAAAATGATTCCAAACAATACTAATATTGTATGTGACAAGCACACTTGCAACACACTGTCTCTTATCTTATCTTATCAGTCCCTGGAAAATGATTCCAAACAATATTAATATTGTATGTGACAAGTACACTTGTAATGTACTGTCACTGATCTTATCTTATCAGTATCTGAAAAATGATGGCAAACAATACTGATATTGTATGTGACATGTACACTTGTAACACACTGTCACAGATTCAATCAGTGCTGGAAAAACACTTGCAAACAATACTAATATTGTATGTGTCACATGAACTGTCACATATCTTATCAGTCCCTGAAAGATTCTTCCAGACAATACTGATATTGTATATGACACATTCACACTATCACATATCTTATCAGTGCCTGAAAAATGCTTCCAAACAATATTGATGTTGTATGTGACACATACACTTGTAACACACTATCACATAGCTTATCAGTCCCTGAAAAATGCTTCTAAACAATGCTAATATTGTATGTGACATGTACACTTGTAACATGTTGTCACAGATCTTATCAGTGCTTGAAAAATGCTTCCAAACAATGCTGATATTGTATGTGACATGTACACTTGTAACATGATGTCACATATCTTATCAGTCCCTGAAAAATGCTTCCAAAAAAGTACTTATATTATATATAACATATACACTTGTAACACACAGTCACAGTTCAATCAGTGCCTGAAAAACACTTCCAAACAATGTACTAGGGTACAGCTGAGCTGGTCAGCACTGATATGCATCACAGGTCACAAGTCATAAGTAACAACCATTATAAATCCAGAAATACTCAAATATTACCAGGAGTTCCTGTGGACTCCAGGGAATCCACAAGGAATCCACAGGGAAGCCCACCTCATTCCTTGTGCATTTTGGCTGTGAAAGTGGTCATTTAGTCCCTGTAATTCCCTGTGGACTCCCTGTGGACTCCCACTGGAATGTGTGGGGGAGTGTAAAGACCTTGAAAATAGGGCCACTGCCTGGGCCAAGGTCATATTCAATGTGGTACCAAGTAGCTGAACTTGAACCATGTCAACTCAACCAGAGGAGTTGACCACTGCATCATGGTGGTAATGGTAACTGTAGTTGGAATGTGTGTGTGAACATGTACTAACATGTATGTGATGCTGTACTTGCTTCACTGCAGGAGACTCTGAAATCAGGTAAGCTCAACTGCACAGGTTTGTGTGGGAATAAAGCTAGTGAGTCCTTTTCTTCAGCAAGACACTTCCTAGTTAGGAAGGATGTCAACTCTTCACTTGCCAGGTGACAATGCATATCCCACACTGTACACCAGATCTGGTTAGGGTCAAAATGCTGTGCTTCACAGCTGCACCCCTACACCAGTATTTGATTTAGAGTTTTGAAGAGGTTCTGATGCCCTGCTGGACATTTTCTTCTATGTGATAGTGTGCCTGAGTTTTCAGCCTATGGCAACTACAGAAGTCAACCCAACAGCACACTACTCCTTGATACACACTATGGAGCTCACCAGCTTGAGAGGTAGAGTTGGGGCTGCCTAGCAGTCATGAGTGGATATGTGTGAGAGCAAGAGTAATACTTTTGAGGTTATGTCAGAAGGGACAATTCACCCCCAGGCTCACACAGAGAAAGCAAAGATGATAATAGAGCAGAGACAACCTCAAAAGTGAGGACAGCCTTCTACCTACTACATATATATACTACTGGACCCAAGTGATATAAACAAGTGTAAATGAGTGCATGTGGTGTGAGTGTGTATAGTAAACAATGATAAAGGGAAGGAAATAGATATAAATGAAGGCTAACCTCATCCTAAGCTGCATGTCACAAGCTGTGACCAACTTCCATAATGGGGATTGGAGTAGAACCTGTCATTGAGTCTATAAGAAATAATTGAGTTTGTAACATGTAGCTAGTGCCAAACCTATGGTATAGATCATATGAATGAGGGAGATGAATGCTGGGGTCTGGGAAACCATAGTTGTAATGAGATTTAGAATAAGTCTTATTCTTGCAATAGTGATAGCAGCAAACTGGATGGTGACTTACATGTGTTCAAAGGAGATTTTTGAAGTGGAAACAGGGAACTTGACTGAGTGAGATTTTTGATTGCAACTCCAACTCAGGTCTGACTCAACACTCACTATGCTGCCCAAGAGAAAACAAGGCAATGAATCTCCCATTCCTGTGACAGATTCTTCCTTGGAAACCTTGACTTATGAGACAGCTCAGGCTCTTATCCACTGTCTCATCAAGAAATTCAATATTAATACAATGCTATTAGACAACTCTGTAGGTCTGTCCAACTCATTTTCACTTTGGAATCCAGTTTGCTAATTATTCAGCATAGGGGGTGGTGTAGGAGTTAGCTTTTCCAATGTCACTTATGTATGAGTTTCTCCTCTTGTCAGACTTGACCCAGACTTGGAGCCAGAAGACATACAAACCTTTGAGATACATTACTCTCATACTCCAACCACCCTTTTCAAGTCCATTGTAGTAGACATGGACATTATGATGCTACAATATGGTCCACCCCATGCTCACAGGACAGAAGAGGCATGATCAAGGTCAGGGTGGAAGAGGTGGGGGATAGGTGGGGGGTGCAGTCCAGGTGAGAGGCATGGCTGAGGTGGGAGAGGTGGGGGAGAGGTGTAGGGGATGTGCCTAAGACAGGAGGGGAATGGCTAAGGTGCAGGGATGGTGGTCAAGGTGAGAGGAGCACAGTTGAGGGTAGGAGAGATGGGGGAGAGGTGCAGGGGGGTGCCTGAGACAGGAGGGGAGCACCTGAGGTGTGGGTGTGGCAGTCAGTGTTACCACTAAGCAAACTTAGTATGCTTGGTCAAGAAGTTCCCTGCAATAGGGATGAACTAAGACAACAAGCCCACTTATCAAGAAGTGCTGTGACTAAGACCAAATCAGGATTGGGAGCTGAGTGACTAAGATCACTTGAGAGGCATTCAGGGAACTGATAAGAACTGATGATCAGGTTCAGGATCAGATGTGAACATTTAAAGATGAATAGATTAAACTTAAGGTACTACTGCTAGTACATGCCATTTATATACTACTTGGGGTATGTATGTGTTTATGTATGTATGTTACTATGTTCATTGATTATAGAAGGTGAAGGAATATGAGGGAAGGATCATATGACTAGACTGATGCCATAGTAAAAACAAAAATAGAAGTCTGGTCTTATCCAGAATGTTAATGAACAATGTAAACAAGTATATTGTGAGAAAAGTGAAAGTGTATCATAAGTTGTTACTGTTAAGACAGGTTAATTGTAACATTAGCTCTTCACTAAGTTGAAATGTCCCTATTTCAAACACATATTTTTGTAAATTTTCATAGTTATAACATTTTTTTTTATAATTTTGAACATATGTGAGGGAATCTCAGTACTTTACACTCCCCCCCCATTCCCTGTGGAATCTGTGGATTCCTTGTGGATTCCATGGATTCCCTGTGGATTCCACAGATTCCACAGTGACATGATATTGTCACACAATATGGGGAGTGTTTTGAAGTGTTTTTCAGGGTCTATCACAATATGGGGATTGTTTTGAAGTGTTTTTCAAGGTCTGTCACAATATGGGGATTGTTTTGAAGTGTTTTTCAGGTACTATCCAGGGGTATTGATAAGGGAGCATGACATGACCTGTTACACAATATGGCCCTATGGGCATAGTTTTGAAGTGGTTTTGAAGTCCTGTCACAAGATGGGTATTGTTTTTAAGTGTTTTTCAGGTACTATTCAGAGGTATTGATAAGAGAGTGTGATATGACACAATATAGGTATTGTTTGGAAGTGTCTTCCAGTTACTATTCAAGGATACTTGCTTAATTCCCCATGAACTGATATTTCTTTGATGAGTTATTTACCTGAGAGAGTATTATTGTCCACATAGATTGTAGATGTAAATACTGTTACTTATGACCTGTCACACAATATGAGTATTGTTTACTGTTCTGAGATTCAGTCAGGTTTGGTTATTGGCCAAATGTTGCCAAAACTGGTCAGACATGTCTTAGATCTGTGGAAGTCTGTCCAAACCAACTCCAACTGGTCAGAACTAGTCAGGACTAGTCACAACTAGTCACAACTGAACCCAGTCAGGATTAGCTCAGATTTATGCTAATTCTGAGCTTGCTCCAACACACCTCACCCATCCCAAGCTTCATGCACAATGTGGTGGGCAGCAGCCAGCAGGCACAGGCAGGCAGACTATTTCAAACAGGGATTCTAAATCTGAATTAATCATTGAATGGGCCAGGGGACAAACTACCTATAATCTACAGTGTGACATCAAGCTGGATCTTAGATCAGTTCATCTGCCAAAATATGCTCCTGACCCAATCAGATTATCAGCTAGAGCTCTCTAGCCATGATCAAAGTTTGGTTGGCTTCCAGCCAGGTTCATCCAGGTTCTGATTTTATCTGGTCAGGATAACCTGACCTCTGAGTCAGATCACTAGTTGTTACCACTAAGCAAACTTAGTATGCTTGGTCAAGAAGTTCCCTGCAATAGGGATGAACTAAGACAATGAGCCCACTTGTCAAGAAGCACTGCAACTAAGACCAAATGAGAATTGGAAGCTGAGTGACTAAGATCACTTGAGAGGTGCTCAGGGAACTGATAAGAGTTGATTGGAACTCAGGATCAGATATGAGCTTGAAATGAATAGATTAAACTTAGGGTACTACTGCTAGTACATGCTGTTTATATACTACTCAGAGTATGTATATGTTTGTATATATGTGTTACTATGTTCATTGATTATAGAAGGTGAAGGAATATGATGGAATGATTATATGACTATAACAATGTCATAGTGAAATGAAAATAGAAGTCCAGTCTTATCCAGAATGTTAATGAACAATGTAAACAAGTGTAACATGAGAAAAATGTAAACATATCATAAAGTTGTTACTGTGAAAGTGTTTGAGTTGTAACATTAGCTCTTCACTAAGTTGAAATGTCCCTATTTCAAACACATATTTTTGTAAAATTTTATAGTTATACATAAATATTTTTATAATTTTGAACATACATGAGGGAATCTCAATTCCCACTGAAATTGTGCTGTCCTTGTTGTTGGAAAGGGTTTGGAGGGGCTTGCATGATTTAGTAAAAATCCCTGTAGGGCTCACTGGTGATATTAGAAAATCTGGTGTCATCTAGATCTCCATATCCAGTGTGGTCAGTGTGGAGTGCATCTTCTTCTACTGTTACTTCATGTTGTGTCATTTGTCATCGCCATGGGCAGTAAACCAGTTGTGGCTTCTTCATGGTTGCCACCTTCTTGTTGTGCTCTAATACATCCTCTGTAGTCATACCCATTGCACCTTTAGGAATGGGGACATTCCTGGAAATGTTGTTGACAATAGTTAAGGTGGGAGAAGGGGGAGTAGTCAAGACCTTCTTTCCTTTTCTAGTCTTAACAGGTGTAGGCGGGGGTTGCATGGTAGGCTCTATTGTGGAAGCAACTGCTGCATCATGTGCCATGGTCTCATGAGTGTGTGTGTTACAGATTAAACACTGTCCTTGTCGAAGTCTATGGACTCTTTGATAAGGAGTTGTGTACTTTCCTGGAGTGGTATTGGTGGATGATGGTGTAGGTGCAGGTGGAAAGGGACTGATGATTGGAGTGACCTTTTGTAGCGTCCTTTGACCAACCAATTCTGTAATAGCCATTTGTAAGGCAAGGGCTCTGTAGGAATCTCCTTTTGGAACTGGTATAGACTGGGGATCCAGTGGAAAAACCATTTGTGCATGTACATGCTGTTGTTGAGTAAGCTGCACAATATGAGAGGCATGGAACTGGATATCTTTGGCAATATCAGAAGTGTCTTCCATAAGCTTAACTGCTTGCATGCGATCTGGGGTCTTGTGAGGTGTTGTGGTCCATCCATAGTGTATAAGAAATAACAACCTGTCTAGAACCAGGGGTATAACCTGTACCTTGTTGGAGGTTAAGGCATTGAGTGCAGGTTGGATGTATTTTTCAACATTGGTATTAACAAGCCAGTATAAGAGGTCAATGACATATTGGTTCATGATCACATTGCATGTCATGTCAGTGTGCCACTGGGTAGCACCAAGGTTGGCAATGGCTTCAATGAGATGAACTGCAGTATAGTTCCAGTCAGAGGCTGCCATGTCGATGAGGGCAATGCAGAACTCATGATGAATGATGAGGAACCAGATAGAGGTAATGATATCTGCCATGCCTGGGGGAATGGTGGCTTTGGCTAAGTCTAGGGTAGTGGTGATGTGAGTCTTGAGACTGTTGAATGTGGAATAGGAGGTGGTGAAGGGGATTGGGATCATATCCATATCGGTTGAGATTGGTCCAGTGTATGGAGGGAGGTTACCAAGTTCTCTAAAGGGGCCAGTAGTTTCAGGACTAGTTGGCCTAGGTGTATCTGATCTCGGAGGCTGAGACATCTGTTCTGGGATAGGCGAATTGCTCTGTCGGCTAGCAATAGTCCTTCCCTGATAAGCAGCACTAGCTTGTGTCTCACTGCTAGATATCTGTGGTAATGGCTCAGAGTGAGTGTCTGCTGGGGAGAGAGGATGAGGGGAGTCCTCTCATTGGGAGCAATCCTCAGCTGTAGTATTGCTGGCAAGGACAAAGCCATTAGGATCCTGTTCTTCATCATAATCCATGCTTGTGCTCATTGAGCTGGGGAGAGGAGATTCTCCAGCTCCAGATCCAGTGGTGTAATTGGATCAGATAAAAGCAGGGAGGTAGTGTCTGAATTGTTCATTGGTAAAAGACATGGGATGAGGGGTAAGGATTGTGGTTCAGTTGGTGAGTTTCTTTCTTTTTTTATATTTGTGGAGGAGGTCTTCCACATTTGTAAGGTTGTGCTCAGGTTCCCAAGTGTTATTAGAACTGTCATATCCACACCACTTGATGAGGTACTGATAGTGGCATCCAGTTTGGTGATGACTGATTATTGCTTCTATTTCAAATTCTTCTTCTCCATCAATCAAATCAGGAGGTGGCATTGTTTCATTAGGTCCATGTGTGACTGTTTCTCTATAAGGGGATAGAAGCGATGCATGAAACACAGGGTGAATCTTCCATTGTGCTGGTAACTTTAATTGATAGGTTACAGAGTTCACAATTTTGCTAATGGGGAATGGGCCTTCTCATTTTGGCATAAGTTTCTTTGACTTGTAGGGCAGTCTAAGATTCTTTGTTTCTAGCCAGACTTTCTGGTTTAGCTTGAAGGGTTTACTGAAGTGTGTGATGTGTTCTTTTACTCATTGAGTGGCAATGCCTATTGCTGCTAAGGCTTCTTCACATGCTTTTTGTATTTCTTTGAATTGTTCATTCAATGAGGGTGCAGAAGTTGGGTTTAAAGCTTTTGGTAGTAGGGTCGGTTGTGTACTGTACATTAGGTAGAAGGGGCTTTGTTTGGTAGTTTCTTGTATTCTAGCATTGTGTGCAAATTCTGCTAGAGCAAGGTACTGTTGCCATTTGTTTGGTTGATAGGTACAATACATTTGGAGATAAGTTTCAAGTTCCACATTGAGGCATTATGTTTGTCCATCTGTTTGGGGATGAAAGGTGGTGCTAAGGCAGTGCTTGATTTGCAACATGTTCATTAGTTCTTTAAATAGTTTTGCTGTGAATTGCAGTCCACGATCTGTGATAATGGAGTCTGGTAGACCAAATTGTGAGAAAACATTGTTTAAAAGAAGTGTTGCACAGTTAAGTGCTGAAATGTTCTTGGTACAAGGTATGAATACTACCCCTTTTGTAAGTCCATGGTCAACCACAACCATAATAGAGGTGAAACTGTTAGAAGGTGGTAAATGAGTGATGAAATCCATAGTAAGATTTTGAAATGGGCATGTGGTGTGTGAGAGAATCAGCTGTAAAGGAGTGACAGTAGGATGTGTGTTTGCTTTCATTTGTTGACATAAGGCACAGCCTTCAACAAAGGATTTAGTAAACATAAACATCCTGGGCCACCAGTATTCTTCTTTGAGTAAATGAAGGGTCTTGAAGAATCCAGGGTGTCCAGTTGTGGGGGTATCATGAATGAGGGACAGGAGTGATCAGTGAAGATCAGGGGTACCAGGTATGAAAATTTTATTTTTGTATAACAAAAGGTCATCCTTTATTGTCCAATTGGAAAGAGTCCAAAGGGGTGGTGGTTGTGATTTGGTGATGCAATCGACTATGGTTAAATATAGTGAGTCACTCAGGGTTGCCTTTTGTAAATTTTCTTGTAGATTGAGGCTAATAATATTAATGAAAACCACATGGGGGAAAACTGTAACATCCAGGATTTCCTCTTCTGTTGAGTGATCAGCTCTTCGTGAGAGTGCATCTGGGACAATAAGTTTTGCACTGGGTTTATGTGTTAGTGTATAAGTGTACTGGGATAGCATGTTCCACCATTGGGCTTGTCTTGCTGTCAAGCATTGAGGGGAATGATAGTAAGTTAGGTTTTTGTGGTCACAAAAGATTGTGATTGGGTGTTTGGCACCTAGGAGGAGATGACACCATTCTTTGAGTGCAAAGATAATAGCGTAGAATTCTCTGTCATAGATTTGCCAATTCTGTTCAGTTGGGGTTAATGAGTGTGATATGAATCCACAGGGGTGTAGGATTCTGTTTGAGTTGTGTTGGGACAGGATGGCACCAATAGCAAATTTACTGGTGTCTGTTTCAAGGGTGAATGGTTTGTTTTCATCTGGTAAGATGAGAACAGGGGCTGTGCTGAACTTTGTTTTTAATAGTTCAAATGCTTTGGCACATTCCAGGGTCCATTCAAATGGTTTGCCTTTCCTAGTAAGGTCATTTAGTGCTTTGGTGATTTGGGAAAATCTGTTGATGAATTTTCAATAGAAATTTCCAAATCCTAGGAATGATCAGACTTGTTTAACTGTTGTCAGAGGGGGCCAGTCTCATATTCCAGCTAGTTTGATCAGGTCCATGCTGATTTTGTCCAGTTGGAGAATCATGCCTAAAAACTCCACTCACTGGGTAGTTGTTAGGAATCAGAAACTCGGAGTACGGAGATTGGGGATAGGGTCGGAGTATGGGAACTCAACAGGGCTTGGCTTCAACTTGTGTGTTGCGCCTGCCTGCACGCGCAGCCCTACTTCGGAGATCGGGTATCGGAGATGGTGAGGAGGATGAGGATGACGACGAGGACAGAGTCAGAGGACACGAGGAGGGCGAGGGAACAAGGGGCTAGGTTCGAGGGCAAGGCGCGAGTGAGTGAGAGGGTATAACCAAGTCGATTATCAGACTGGAGACTAGTTACAGTGTATGTACGCTTTAAATACCAATTCCAATTGGAATATCCTATCTCCGTGGAAGCGATATCTTTTAGTGAGATTAATCGATAATCAACATGTGAGTGATGGAGAACCCCATGGAGAATGGAGACACCATGCGGAGGGTCAGGAGGTACAATATAGATAAGTAGTTGTAATCATAATAGTGTCATATAGAGAATGAGAGAAATGAGAGACTTAACGTAGAATTATTATATAGCATCTCCGATGTCCGGGGATCAGAGGACCAGAGATTCGGTTCGTAACAGTAGTGAAGATACATTTCTCAAGTTTTAGGAATAGATCTTTTTCCTGTAGTACTTTGAGGACTAGTTTTGTTCATTTCTCAAGTTCTTCTTGTGTTTTTGCACAGATCAAGATATCATCCATATAGATGATGAGCCATCCTTGATAAATCAAATCCTGGAAGTAGTTGTCCATCATGGCCTGAAATGTGGCAGGAGAGTTGCAGAGTCCAAAGAACATTACTGTTGGCTCAAAAAGTCCATGGTTTGTGACAAATGCAGCTTTCCATTCATCACCTTTCTTTATTTGGACATTATTGTATCCCCATTGTAGATCTAGTTTGGTGAACCATTGCATGCCTTTAACTTTGTTTAGGAGATCCGAAACTAAAGGAAGTGGGTACATGTTTGGTTTGGTCCATTCGTTAAGATAACAATAATCTTGGCAGGGGTGTAATTGAGTTGTGTCCTTTTTAGGTATGAAGAAGAAAGGGGAAGCTTGCAGTGATTTAGATTGTCTAATATATCCTTTCTCAAGTTGTTCTTTGATCCATTCGTCTAACGAGTTTTGTTCCAATGGAGATAGGTTATAGATTTTCCCTCTCTTGGGGACAAATCCTTCTTTCAATTCAATGGCATGGTCCCAAGGTCTAGATTCAGGGTACTGTTCAGATGCTTTCTTTTCAAATACTGCTTTCCATTCAGTATAAGGTGGAGGTATAACAAAACCACCATGAATAGGGGTCATGTCAGAGCTCGCACTTCAGCTCTGTTTCTCAGTGTAGCCAGACTTTAAGCTGTATTTATGTGTCATCTGCTGTGCAGGAGAAAATCTGAAAAGATCCTGGGTGACATACAAATCAGGGTCATCCCACCCCAATTTACTGAGAAGTTGATCAGCATTGTCAGCCTCTGTGTGTGACATCACATAGCTGATTACCAGATCCGCATCACTCTCTGGAAGTGAATCCTGTGCTAGACCCAACAGTGATTCTCACAAAACTGCCAGAGTTTGGGTTTGATTGTCTGCAAAGACAACCTTCTTTGTTTTCCAGTCGACTGATGGGTTATACTTCTCTAGCCATGGAAGTCCCATAATAAAGTCTTGGTCTCCTAGTTCAGTGACTTTGAACCAGTCACATGTTCATTTGCCCTGGATAACCATGGTGACAAGACATTTATGCATGATATTGCCATTCTTGTTAAGAGTTCTGTCCACATTATGGACACATATCTGTTTCTTTAAAGGGACTTGTTTCCATCTATTTGCAATCTTAGAATTAATGAAAAGTCCTTCTGCACCACTGTCAATAAGTGTTATGGACATTTACTTTACTCACTTGTCACATGACACTTTCCCACCTTTGCATACATATGTTTACCTTGTTCTATGTTACTTACTCATCATTCTGAACTCTTCTATGGATGACTCAGACGAACTATAATTAGTATCCTGTAAACATATATAAACCCCAATAGAACACTAAGGGAACTCAGTTGAGTTCTCTTAGGGTTTCCCTCAGTCAACTTAGTATCGCCATGATACAACTCTCCATCTCCTCCACTCTTCTCTCTCTCCTAGTCCTACATGGGCTTAAGCTACTCTATCAGGGTTACTACTTGGACCCTCAGCATTGTGTTACACAATCTGAGGTGGTTCTAACAGTAGAACTCAACTCCCCCACATCTGTGCTGTAGGCTGTTGTCATGACGCCATAGGCTGAACAAAGGAATTCCACCATATCAGCCATCACCCCTAGCACAGAAGATACACCAACTTCACAACCATCAATCCAGGAGGAACCACATGTATTTGGACCTCCACCTGTACAATTAGCAACACAGCACCCTTTAACCCTCAACCCTAACAACCTTTTTAACTCTGATGCAGAACTAATTGGAGAACCCTTACCTGTGTACTCACTGCCACTGCCACCCTTCATGATGGCACAGCCACAGCTGCCAGCAAATTTAGACCCAATACAAGATGAAGGAGACCAGTTACCATACCCATTAACCCTGTCCCTGATGCCAGTAGGACCTGGGAATGGAATGGGTGCCCAGACAGTACCACAAACACAGACCCCAAATCTGCAAAATCTGATGCAGACAATATTGGAACAGCAACAGGCAATGCAGCAGATGCAGCATCAGATAAACGAAATCTTTAATTCTCAGAACCCACAATCAGTATACATGCCTCAACCTAGGGCCCCCATTCCCCCAGTAACATATGACTTTGGGTATAATCAGAATGCCCCAACCTATGGATTGGAAACCGTCTCCCAAGCAAAGATAGATGCAGCTAAACCAGACCCATATGATGGAAGCCAGGACAAGCTGGAGTCTTTCATTATAGATGCAGATTATTCATCACACTCAAGTTAAGAAATACCACTGAAGCCAAAAAAGTATCATGGGTGTTATCCTATGTAACTGGACCTCAAGCAGTCCTATGGAGGGATAACCTCATGAAAGCACAGGAGCAGGGAGACAGAACTTTTCCCTGGTCAGTGTTGGACCTTTTTTATCAACTCAGAGTTGTTAAGATGTCAAGCCTGAGCACAAGGTGGTAGTGAAGGTGAGGGCAGTCCTAGATGAAGGACATCGACAAGAGGGCGGTGGGCAGTCTTGGAGACGACGGTTCAGCAAGGAGGGCGAGATAATCAGGGCCGAGGATCAGAAGGTAGTCAGAGACTTAGGTTCTGATGTTTGGCAGTGATGTAGATCTTTATTGCGAAGCTAAGGAACTACAGGGACTACTTA
>QFEO01013615.1:0-16958 GCA_003316615.1 Amanita pseudoporphyria | reverse complement strand
ATGATTAGGATACGGCTATCCCTCTTCTTCTAAACTGGATATTTACAAAGCGTTTGTACGAACACACAAGCCCGCTACGCGGGCTTAGGTAGTTGATACATGTTTGTATCGCAAAACGAATAAATAGTCTCATGCAAAAAAAAAAAGCCTATGCCCCACCCTTAACCTTCCCGGATAACTTGAAGCATCTCCAATATGAACTTTTCAAGCTTCAACAACGACTGGAAGCTTGGGGTCTGGTTCGTTATTATGCACAATGTTAATGATTTCAGCAATATCATGACACAGTAAAGAATACTTCTTTCCATTTCCATGGAGAGTTATTCCTCGTAGTTAGATTACGTTAGACAAGTGGCATTCAATACTGCCAATTTCTGGTCAACTTATTTGATCATTATGGCCGCATACATCCAACAAATACAGTCAACAATTGCTACGCTCTTTAACGAATATTTAGGGTGTTAAGCATTGACCAAGTTGTTTGTCCAGCTACTATATTCAGTCCCAGGAGAGACTGTTGTTTCATAGGACGATGGGTTCTTTGGGAAAGTGAGGTCAACATTTTTGATTTTTCCTAGGTCATCATTCCAATGAAGGGCGCCATAGCTTGCATGATCCTGCCCGTGTGATACTGGGTTAGTATCATGAGATAAGAAACGAAAGGTAAGGACGTACAGTGCCCCAAGCCGTCTTGGATTTGAATCCCATGGCTTCAGGTTCAAATTTCAGGGCTAGACAAGCATAGAAATTTTAATTCATCGTTCGACGTAAAAGTGTCTGCTTACAGATAGAGGGTGTCCCTGGCTTAGAGGTAAACACGGAGAGTCCATGCAACTCAATATAATCGTCAGGAAGCGACTGAAAGATTCTAGTAAACCGCAGGAAATCGGATTGTGATTGTATGCTCTAACCTACCTTCACATAAACTTTGTTACGTCTTCCATTATAGAAGATTCCGGGTTGGGAACCATCGGAGATTTTGGCCCAATTACCATCTGTCAGATCTCCACTTTGACGATCCTAATAACAAGGTGAACAACTGGGATATGAAGTTATGGTGCATAGTAATGTGGAAAAGAACTCACGTATAGATCCTTATATTCGTAATAAAACCTGTATCCGTTTGTGAGGGTTTCAGAACGCTGGCTAAACCCCTTTAAGTCATAGGTTTCTTCGTATTTAACTGTATGGTCATATTTAGTTTCGCCCTTGTCCTTTAAAAGTGTCATCGCTTGGCTGAAGCTGATCGTGTCTTTTAAGTTAAACGTGCCTGAATTGAGCTTCATCGCGCTTTATCCAACTATAACACTCACGTTCAATGCTACCATCCTGCAAGCGAGTCCCTCCTGAGGCCGGAAACTGTTTGTTAGGGGCCAATATCCCATTATCGTCTTGTATCGTGAACTGCAAGCGGTCGATGAACGGAAAGCAGGACTCTGATTTGCCATTGCTACCGTGATGAAAGTACCTTCCAGGCGTATCAGACTTTCGCCCAAACATGCCGCCATGCGTTATTATGGTATACACCTGGCATTTGTCGCTATCTGGCTTGGCCTCAGTGGCATACGTGTAAATCGTTAAGGTCCAATCAAGTACGTATACTTGAGCTCTCTGAGCCCAGGACCAGTTGTTACTTTTGGTCCATGGACGATAATTACAGTTGTAAATGGTGCTTAGAGTGACCGTCTCCCTGATAATAAAGAGTCAAATGTACAGCGGGAGAAGTTGGGTGTGAGCTGCCACACTGACATGTGAAAGAAACTGGTATCGTAGTCGGGTCGTAAGCCGTTTGAATAGCTCGAGTGTGCGGATACCGATATTATTTTATTAAGTGCAAGCTGCGCCTTCATCTCTTCTGTGAAACTAACTTCATCTGCGCCGCTAATAGTGGATGGCGGTTTGAGGCTGGGATTGATATGGGTCGTCCCATTCGGCAGGCTGGATACAAAATATCATAAATATTGAAAATAGGATAGCAAACACACTAACTTATGAAAGATGAGCGGCAGGCCACCATGATTGAGCTGGGCCAGATTGAAGTTGGTCTTTGTTGCTTTCGTGATAACATGGATTGAGGCTGGAGTTGGAGAGAGCACACAAATAACGACGCCAGTGGCTAAGATTAGTAACAGTTCCGCTTCCGTGGGGAAGGTTGATTCCTTTCCATCAATAACGACGGCATCGACTGTGGCGGTGGAGGATTTGAACTTAGGAAGACAGGGTTTGTGAGAAATATGCCAGTGAAACAAGAGGCCAAAAACGCGCTCACATCAGAAAATTGATGATAGCGTGTATGCGTGTGCCCCGAATTGTCCAGCACATCGGCAAAAGGCTGCGAGACGGATCCAATGATCGCAACGCGTTTCACAAGGCTAGTGAGAGAAGTCATTGTTGGCGGGGGATTGGTGGAAAGAATGCGAGTCTTTATGATAAAATGGAGGCGATACCCGGAACTAGTAAAGTTTGGACAATTTCAGGAAACATGAGAGTGAATTCTGGATGAGTCACCATGTCCATGAACAGCGGAGCGCTCAGGTACAGCTGGCAGCTTGTTGGGATAAACTGCGGTCTGTTATTTGGTTTCCTGTGTCCCGGTGCGGACAAGAATAGTTGGGCAACGGAGGGAATTCCGGACAGGTTACTGTCGCGGTTCACGAACGGCGGAACGCTCAGGCACAGCTGGCTGTTGATTGATAAGAATGAATGGTACTAGTCGCATGTTTGATTCTTCATGTCCTGATGTAGGTAATAACAGTAGGCGACAGTTCCACTTGGACAGTTTCAGGAGATAGAAGGGAGTTATTGTCAATGTTCACGAACAGCGGAGCGCTCAGGCACAGCTGGCAGTTGGCTGACAAGGATGAACTTTTTCGATTGCAGATAAGACTGTAGGTGATCATGAGCCGTCCGGTACTGGCTACAGCGTGGGAACGAGCACGTGGCGATGCTTGCTTAGTGAGCTGGGCTAAGTCACTTACTGCGTAGCGGTAACTTGCCATCCGTGTAACTATAGTGCAATATACTATACATATGCCAGCCACCGTAGCCGTGCAGAACCTTTACTCATTGTCTTGCCAAGCCCAACGCATGGCTCAATGATTCAGCGGTACGTAGCTTGGATTACTACATAGTCATGTGGACCTGGCCTAATCATCGTTCCACTTAGTGAATCCAAAAACCGTGTCGCTCGTCTCCTCCATGTACAACTCATTGACGTTCTTCTTCTGGACAGGCCAACGGCGTTTATCATCTTTCTTCATCAGCAGCTTAAACCCGCCTCCCCACGCATCCACTGTCCAGAAACACTCCCAATCGTTCTTTGTGCCTGCAGTGCAACGCAGCTGCGCGTCACTATCGTATCCCAAGTAGTTGGTGTAACCATATTTGCAAGAACCACATGCAAAACCCAGGGGGTCACTCCCCTCTCCACCAACGCAATAGAAGCGCTGTGTCCCTTTACCGGTAAACTCTGACAACGTGATGCTGTTGTCAGATGTATTGACTGTCACCGCGCTCGTCGTGCCATACAGGACGATTGCATAGTCGTTCCCAGCTTCGGGCACGTCGTCTCCGTCGTGAAGTTTCATGATGAGTGATGATTCTACAGTAGTTTCAATCAAGGCTTCCGCGTTACGGGGAATAAACACCTACCTGCGATGACTGGGCTGTTCAAGTTGGTGAAAGTAAGACAAGCGACGATGCTTTATCTATTACAAAAAGATTTAACTAACTTTTCCCCGCAAGCGACTACTTCCCATTTCCTTTCTCAAGCGCTCAGGAAGTCGCCCTGTCATCCGCTCGGATCTTAGTGACAGTTTTACGAGTGCTCTTGAGGTCAGCAGCTACACTGGTGAAGCGCTCAGGGAGATTCCTCCATGACAGTCGGATCCCAGTGTCAGTTTTACCAGCGCTTTAGAGGTCAGGAGGCTAGCGAAGCGCTCGAGAAGTACTTTCTTCCATTCTTCCGTGACAGTCGGATCTTAGTGACAGTTTTACCAGCGCTTATCTGTAAGCCAGTGAAGCTGACATGTCATGCGTCTGGAAGTTCACAGCTGTACCGCCAGGGAGTCCACTTCCCATAAGGGCTTGATGCACATGGCTTGGAAAGCCTCCGTGTCAGAGTGTCTTGGGGGTCCGACTGAAAGCTTTTGACCAAGGGGCTCCGTGTTTGGCTCTCCACTAGTTTTGGTAGTACTGGTGGGTATGAGGCGGGTCGGTATCTTGTATTTTTCTGCTGCCATCCCCCTTTGTTTACCTGGCCTTGACCGCATGACTTCGGTGACCGGGCCAAGGGCGCTACCTAACTATCCACGGACTTCTGGAATGTCATCGGTGCATTGAAGCGAATGATATTATTCATGGTCACGCTCAATGGTTGCCTGGCCTATATCAATGTGCGGTCAGCAGATCGTAGAGCACTAAATTGTAAGCACGAATGGCCATTGGGACCCTCCCGATAGAGCATGCTGTAGATGCCAATGGATCACTCACACTTCAGATACCAATTCAACTTCCTCCAGCAAAGTTCGTTCCAGTTCTTTCCTTCTCCTATCACTCAGCTGCGGGGGACATTTCGCTCGGGCCTGGGTGGTTAATCAAGGGCGAGGCCAGCGTTCAAAGAATTCCAGCTACGATCAGTCAGGATGGTTTCAGAGGTTAGTAAGTCCTTCATGGTTATTTAACACTTGCACATGTTCGACAAAGGGTCAATTAAATATGATTCCAATGACCGATTCACGATCAACGGCCAACGGATTATGCGGATTGGAACTAGTAGCGAGTACAGATATGAAGTTGAGCAGTGGTCGAAAATCATGGCGATTGGGTCAGACGCTGTGAATCCTGACTACTGGGTTGAACATTTCCCCGATGGCGCCGTCCGCATTTTTGGTTCTACTGCCGTGAGTACCTCGCTTCCTCGGTGGGATTGACTTATGCATAATATTGTATTAGGACTCAAACATCAAAGCATGCGGCGGAACCGGAACGCGGGTTTGGGCCGTCTCGAGGTTTACCGATGCGTTTAAGAACTATATCTCATACTCATACACCAACGACGTCAAGGGTGGATCCTACTATCTGAAATTTATAGATTACGGTGGAAACACAACCCTAAATCTTGCTCACAAACGCCGAGTTCTATTCGCCTATCAAGGGCGTCCTGATACTCGTATTCGTTACCTGGGTGGCTTTAAAGTTACCCACGACCAACGTCTAGTATCTATTACTGCCACGGTAGAGGGAAAGACTGCTTACACATACTCTCTCGAATATGATGCTGCTCCATTGTCCGGAAAGGGAAGACTTGTTGCCATTTCTCTCAGTGACCCCCATGGAGATCGTGTCGAGCCTCTTCGTTTCACTTGGACCAACGGGCAACCGCGGGTTTTCGATCCTCTGAGGTCCGTGGCCACACTGCCCACCAATAACTCTTCTGGTCAAGTCATGATGCTTGATGTTAACGCGAGTGGTCGATCTGACGTCGTCATCGCCTCCAAGCGCGATGACAAGCTTCATTTGAATGTATATCTTACTGATGGCAATGGCGCGGTGGCAACCGCCGCTGCTGCAGGGTCAGGGGATACGGGACTCAGTGCGCCCACTCATCTGTTTCCTATTGAAGCATATGGCGGAGGGAGGACAGATTTAGTAAGGTGGACAGTCTAGGAGGTTCTTTGGTAGGCACTGATGTCCAATATATTTGCAGCTCCACATAAAGGACGTAATTGATGACACAACTCACCAACATATCCTTACCCTACTGCGTTCTACGCCAGATGGTTACAGAGCTCAGAGTTCGGTAACATTCGAACCCGAGGTTTCTACAGGAAAATACTTTACAGGCGACTTCGAGGTATGAGCCGTCTTTGAGAACCACGTTATCTTGTCGTTGAGACATGACCAGGGAAACGGATGCGTTGGGTTGGTCTATGTTTATACGAAGACATCTGAAGACTCGCAAACCCTGTGCTTCGTCCAATTTACTCGTGATGGGGATCACTTCACCGCAAAAGACCCAGCAGATGGGCCGTCCGATACTTCCACGGATAGACTGCATGTAGTCGTCGCTGACATGAATGGAAATGGGTGAGTCTAATATAACAACTCTGGTTTGGTATTTCTCATCGAAGATAAGCGCGGACGATCTCTTCCTCATCACACCCCTGGCATCCGACGACGATCCAACGGTAAACTGTCTTATACGATTAGTTGAATCGATTGGTGGGGTATTGACGTATCGTACGGACGACCCGCTTGGAGATGTTGGGAGTGCGGTCAGGTGGACTGCATCTAATCTTTTTTTGGCATATGAAGTCGACGAAGACGGGAAGTCTGGCCTCTTCGTGGGCTCAAAAAGTGCGGATAATACACTTCAGTACCAAATCTTGCGGAGTACCGGTCCATCTCTTCTTGCGCCGTCTTCTCCTGTTGTCACATCTATCCTCTATACGGGTGATATCACACTTTCCAGATTTACTTCTCATGATACGGCTGATTTGGTCCATGTGGTTAAAACCACATCGGGAACCAGGGTTAACCTTCTGCGTTTTTACAATGATAGTTTGGTCGTGGTCGCTGACGTGCAGCAACCTCCCAGCGATGCCCTGGGGGGTTACTCCTTCACGCCTGCTGATTTACGCGGCATCGGGAGAGCAGATTGCGTTTTCATGAAATACGATACTTCAAACAACCTCCAACTTTCGAGCCTTCCCTGCGATGCAGTCCAACCGATCGATTACATTTCAAGCTACATTAATGGTCTCGGTGCAATAGTTTCGGTTACCTATGCTCCGCTTTCCGACAGCCAAGTATATACCACATCCGATGGGTCAACATCCGCAACCTTGAACGTAAACTCACGGAATATCTCGCGTGGTTGTGCTCTCACATCTTCCGGGCCCATTCTGAAGATAGGTGGCCGGAGCCGCGGGATTCTGGTTGTCCTGCCCAAATATGTTGTCAGCGAGCTCAGGAATTACTCTCACCCTTCCATGCATCCCGACCAAGTATATCGTGCGTCTTTCTCCTACAAAGATGCACGACTTGCCTTTGATGGGCGTGGATGGCTGGGCTTCAATAACATCGCAAAGATCGAATCACCTGTGAACAATATGACGACGACAACGTACCTACAAACGTTCCCATTCATTGGTCAGGTGTCCAAGATCTTGACCTCAGAAACGGTTTCATCGAAGGTTCTTCAACTAAACTCGTATACATGGTCATCAGTGCCAGCTGTAGATGGCTGCTCACAGTTCATCACTTTACCGAGCCTCAGGGAGAGTCACTATGAAGGTGGAAAGCTCGCTTACAATGTTGATGTTTCCCATAACTACGATTCCTTTGGAAATATTACGAGGACGACCATCTCTGCACCTTCGTTAGGGCGACCTACCATGACCATCAAGACAACTTATACAAATGACACAGACAATTGGATCATCGGTCTCAAAACCCAGGAAGACACCGACCCAGGAGACGGAGATCCTCGATCAATTAAGTTGAAGTATCTAGAAAAAACTTGCGTGCCTTGCGAGAAAAGTGAACAAGTTACAGCGTCTAAGTGGGTTACACAAAGTTTCGAGTTCGACGGCGCAGGCAATCAGACTTGTGTTCTGGGTCCAGGCCCAGCAAAACATACAGTATCATATGACTCGAGTTACGCTTTTCCTGTTTCGATTACGACATATGTCGACGCAATTGCAACTCTGACCAAGGCAGTTACATATGACAAGGTCCACGGTCAACCCAAGTCTACTACAGACGCGAATGGTCATATCATCGCATATACCTATGATATTTTGGGTCGTGTATCCCAGATATCTGAAGGGGATGCCGAAGATAAGATGGTCGTTCTAGAAAGGCATTCTTCAGATTCAAAAGGAGAAGATCGGTTCTTTATAAAAGAAACGCTTTGCGACTGGACGGGGGACTCGTGGATGAGGGAAGTAACCCATGTAGATGGGGCAGGCCGCGTCTGGAGGACTGAGAAACGAAAGCCTGACTCTACTACGTTGGTGATGGTATACAAAGATCGTGAGTATGATGGTGCAGGCCGTATTCTTCGGGAATCCAGACCTTATATTGCTGGGACGCCAACGCAATACACGAGATACGCTTACGACTCTCTTTCTCGGAAACGAGTCATAGAATCTCCTGCGGCGTCAGGAGTAGATCCCGTCTTTATCAAGTACGACTATTCATTCAAGGACAACAGAGCGCTGATTCTGGAGACCCAGACCGGGGGCGAGGAATCAAACAAGGCCCGGACACTTATCATACAATATTACCCCAATCCTAAGCCCTCCGCGCATAATCTTGTCAGACCTTTAGTTGTCGCCACCATTGATGAACTTGGTCAGCGGATTGACAGGACATTCAACGGATTCGGTGATATTACGTCGATCAAAGATCCTGCAGGCATGCAAATATCTTTTGCGTGGGACCGCCTTTCACGTCAAGTTGAGCGTAGCATCTCCTCTCCAAACGAAATGTCAGTCAGGATCATTAGCCATTTTACTGTCAAACACGATGATGATGCGTGCACTACTACTATCCACAATAAGCAAAGTAAGATTGACGTTGTCTTCCGAAGAGATTACATGCACCGAATAACCTCCAAGAAAACGCCTGATGAAACCGTTTCTTACACGTACGACAATGGGGGCTCAAACTCAAAACATCGTCTTGCATCTGTAAAATCATCAAAAGGTGAGATTTCGCCCGCCAAGGCCAGATCAATGGACACGACCTTGATCGCTTCTTATCACAGGAATTGAAAATAGCTTTGACTACGACACCCGAGGCTGCATAGTTTCATCTAGCGTTTCCCTCGATGGCCAATCCTTTTCAGCGAATTACGTCTGGGCGCCCACCAAGCAGCTTCTTTCTATCAAGAATCCAGATGGAACAATCATTACCAGATCGTATTATATGAACAGCAATTTGCTTTGCAAAGCTACGTTGAATGACTCAGAGCAGACCCCAGTGGCCTCTTGCTCTTTCAGCTCCTATAATGGTTTCTTTGAACCAACGCAGTGTTCCTTTGGCAATGGACTTCTGTCGACGCTGAGCTGCTTGCCAAGTGGCCTGCCTACTACCGCTGCTCTCGCCAAGGGAGATGATACGGTCCTGCAACAGAAGTGGATGTACGATTCCCATGGGCGCATAGAGACTTACAATTCGAGCAGTAAAGCTACCCAGGAGGTTACGCAAGGGTTTGGTTATGATGACTTAGGTGAGTAGTATCTGGTTGTTGAGAGTGGCAATTCAATTCGTGTCTGCTCCAGGACAACTCTTAAAGAGAACGCGGAAGTCTGGGGATTCATCTGATCTATCGACGCATAGTTTCATTTATGATCAATCTGGCAGTCTTATTTCCAAAGGCGATAAAAATTTTATCATGGATGGATGGCAAGTTTCCAAAATGACAGATCAGTCTGGAAATCTCCAGTGTGCCTTCGTCTATTCAGATAGTGGAAGCGTTGCCCAGAAGAACGATTCATCAGGCAATACGATTTGCTCGATGCAGTACGACTCAGAGGAACGGCTGGTCGGAGTCGATGGAATAACCTTCATCTACGATTTCAGTGGGCGCTTGGTGAAAGCGACACATAAAGACGGCAGCATCACATGGTATCCATTTGAATCATTTGAAGTCGATCTATCGCCCTCCGGAGATAAATCTTATAGTTCGTATCTTGCATATCATGGGCGCCGAGCTGTTCGTGTCACTCAGCATCCCGATAGCAAGGATTCAACTAGCTCTGTCAATTATCTCCACACTGATCATTTGGGAAGTACGATCGCCGTCTCAGACTCAAATGGAAACTTGACGACGACCTACGACTACGATGCATTTGGTAATGTAACGATTCAAGGAGCCGATTCTTCGCGCTACAAGTATTCTGGGAAGGAACTGTTCAGTGGATTGTATCATTTTGGAGCTCGATTTTATGATCCAGAGGTTGGTGGAAAGTAAAGACTATCCAATCAAAAAACGCTAACATAGAAATGCAGATTGCTCGCTTTGTATCACTCGATAACCGTCCAGTTCATTTGGAAGACATTCATACTCCTTGGATCGTCAACCAATATTCTTTTTCCTACAATGATCCTATCAATTTTATTGATCTGAATGGAAATGAAGGGAAGGATTGGAAAACGTTTAGCTGGCATGCGTAGGTCTTCGAGAAAATTTCAATAACGCATTCACCCACGTACTTAATAGAGGCATTGATGTTGCTTTGTTAGCTTTTGGATTAGCACTTTTGTTTCTACCTGGAACAGAACTCATCGGTGGTGGTATTCTGGCTGAAACGATTATGCCTATGGCTGGCGAGGGATTAATTGGCGCAGCAGTGTCAGGAGCCCAATATGACCTTGGCGTAATAAGCAAGGAGAAGAGCGAATTCAATCATCTTGCTTGGTTGGCGGAGATTGGCGTTGGCGGACTTTTTGGTGCTGTGGACTTCGGGCTTGTCAAGTTTACGGGAAGCTACCTTCCCGCCGTTACGAAGGCCGAACTTGGGTTAGCGAGAAACATAGGAAAACGGGCAGTTATAACCGGTCCGATCGCAAAGACTTCGGCAAGGGGTGGCATTGGTTTTGCGAAAGGGGCAGTTCGTGGTGCCTTGACTCAAATGGCAGGCAATGGTGCTCAAGGAAAACCTGCCTTCGACAGCATAGGATATGGAATCTTGTTTGGGGCAGTGACGGGTGGATTAAGGGACGGTATGTTGCCAGTTGCCTAGTTCCATGCCTGCAAAAATATTGACGCTGCAGCACATTAGGAGGTAAGGAATTCAAGGACTTTGCTAAGTTATTTCGCGAAACTGGCCCGCCAAGAGACCGGGATATACCACTGGTGCTGATGGGAAGCGATACGACACCACTTATCAACCGGGCCCCAGAGCTTAACGTAATGAGAGAAAGAGTGGATCGTCGATGGTCGGTTTATGGTCAATTCCTAAGTGTACTGTAATTTTGTATCGAGAATGTCGCCTCTGAAAGAAACACCTAAGGAAGCTCATATCATGAGCCTCTTAGATATATGGTCTAAGAAGTCAAAGGTCAGCAGGACGTTGTCGGTCACCTCTTCTAGGTCTGGCACTAGTCACCCTAAATTAGCCTAGTCAAGTATTGTGCTTTACTTGCACTGGCCAAGAACATAAGCTGGAAATGTACGGTCTAATGACAGATCATGCATGTCGAGTACTGCGTCACGAGTCACAATACATCAGTAGAGCGATGACATCGACAAGGCCTCGTACCCCTCCACTGGTCCTCTCCCAGTCCGACATCCTCTCCATAGCTTCGCCTATTATTAGAACTTATCAATCCATCACGTCAGCTTACCTTTTCGGTTCCTATGTCAAAGGCACTGCTCGCCCAAATAGCAGCATCGGAATCGCTATTTTTCTTCCTGATATCCGCTGGAACAAGGCCAAGGACATCGGTGGGGTGCTTATGGATCTAGAGCGCGCATTTGATAGGGATGTCGATCTATCGGTCTGCCTCCCTGATGAATTCGCAGAGGACGACTGGGTGCCGATTAGCCTAGACGCCGAGTGTGAAGATGGAATCACTGGGGTGGATACACTAGCTAAGCCTCGTTTCCCTCAACTAGTCCTCTCTCAGTCCGACATCCTATCCATGGCTTCACCTGTCATTAAAGCTTATCCGTCTATCACATCTGCCTACCTATTTGGTTCTTACGCCAAAGGCACTGCTTACTCAAGAAGCGACATCGACATTGCTATCTTTCTTCCTGATCTCCGCCGGAACAGGCTCATGGACATTGGTGGGGTGCTTGAGGACCTAGAGCGTGTATTGGATAAGAAGATTGATCTCTCGGTGTGCCCACCTGATGACTTTGTGGAGAAGATTAAGACATACTGGGTGCCGATTAACCTTCTCTGCGACGAGTCTGGGGCTTCTGGAAGCGGTGGATCGTCAACAGAAACCGGTGCCAATCAGAGTGAAGATGGAATAGGGGTGGATGCGAGAAGTCAAACGCTACGTTGAGGCCAACATATTCAACGCTGTCGTCTCCCACAAAATCCACCCTTGCCGCGTGAGTTCTCGTCTAGCCTTTATATATGCTTTACACATTTACCGCAGCGTGCCCAGTGCACTCTCAAAAGCTGGGTTACACAGCACGGCAACAAATGGTACGGCGGCGACGATTCTCTTTAAACAGACGCTACCTACTACATATGTATTACAAAAAAAACACCCACATGTATACAATTAAAATGTAATAATTACTTAAAAAACAATGTACTTACAAACAACATTTTACGACCCATCATCCTCGTCTTCATCGCCTCTCTCAGCTTCCATTGGCCACACCCGTACTTTCTCCACACTATCCGCACCCTCCACCTCAGACGACAACGACCGAGGCCGCAAGACCACCAAGGAAGAGGAGGAGCAAGGGGTAGCGTTGCCTCGAGGTACGGTTCCAGGACAGTTCGAGGATCTTTTGTCTCTCCCATAGTCAACGGAAGACCAACGTACACCACGCTCTTTCCTTTGGGTGCCGACATAGTCCCTAAACCAGTGATAAACGCTGTACATGCGTGCGTGCTCGATCCTCTGCCGGGTGAGAGTGAAGATGGTGGGAAAATGAGGATGGCGATGTCCTTATCTCGGTCTTGAGGGGTAGGTGGCGAAGTTGACGTTGGTGTTTCTCGCTTCTGTTCTTGACTCCTCTCCTGTTGTGGCTGGTTGTCGGCGGGGATTGCGAGGTTGGAGGAAGAACAGAAGAATAATTGCGATACACCTCGCGACGGAGGGTGCCTCCTCTGGACTGGAACTTGGGATCCATCTTGGATCACCTAATCTTGACAAGGACAAGGACGAGAGGCACTCTGCCATACGAGGAGAGGCGATTAGTAGTTTACATTTCAACGAGTCGGGAATATCTTCCGCCATTATGGTGTGCGGTCCCTGCTCGCCCTTCACATCAGATTCGAAGGGATCTTCAACAGACAGTACCCTTCCTCCTAGGATGTACACTGCACCATAGACAGCTGCAGAACGACAGAATCCTTGTGTGATTTCTCTCGTCTCCCCGTACTGGCCTATCAAAAACGGGGAAGGACCGTAACGGCCCGGCGACTGGATATAACGGTGGAGACGAGCAAGGGCGGGTCGAACGTGGTCAGAAGGGGACGTGCAGAAAGCGAGGGCGTATCCGATAGCAGATGAGGTAGACTCAGAGAGGTCAAAGTTGCTTTGAACGAATTGGAATAAGTCAATGTCGGAATCGACCTCGGGCTCTGATTCTGAGGCAGTAACAAAGGTGAGGAAATACATGATTCGGCGTTTTTCAACAAGGCTTAGTTCAACACTTTTGAACACGTCTTTTTTGTGGGATGACACGAACTTGAAAAATGGAATCGGCGAGACAGAATCCGCCGTACCGAGCGGCACCGAAGGAGACGAGGGAGGTGATGGTAGGTCCTATGGAAAGAATGGTAGATGGGTAGAGCGACGGGCTGTCAAGTTGACGGGAAGCTACCTTCCTGCCGTCACGAAGGTCGAACTAGGGTTGGCAAGGAACATAGAAAACGGGCAGTTATAACCAGTCCAAAGACTTCAGCAAGGGGTGGCAGTGGTTTTGCGAAAGGGGTAGTCCGTGGTGCCTTAATATAACTCAAATGGCAGGCAACGGTGCTCAAGGAAAATCTGTCTTCGACAGCATAGGATACGGAATCTTGTTTGGGGCAGTGACGGGTGGATTAAGGGACGGTATGTCGCTACATCAGGAGGTAAGGAATTCAAGGACTTTGCTAAGTTATTTCGCGAAACGGGCCCGCCGCGAGACCGGGATACACCACTAGTACTGATGGGAAGCGATACGACATCGCTTATCGACCGGGCCGCGGAGCTTAACGTAATGAGAGAAAGAGTGGATCGTCGATGGTCGGTTTATGGTGTACTGTAATTTTGTATCGAGAATGTCGCCTTCGAAAGAAACACCCAAGGAAGCTCATATCATGAACCTCTTAGATATATTTTTATGTCAGGGAGAAACTGGTCTAAGGTCGGCGGGACGCCGTCGGTCACCTCTTCTAGGTCCCATATGGTACTAGTCACCTGCGATCCCCTTTATATTAGCCATTACAGGAAGAATTGAATAACCAGCGTCCGTAAAAACCGTGCTGAGATGCATCTAATCCCCAGCTTTAATGGAATAAACGGGATAGGGATGGATATCCTGGCACGCAATCGTAGAGTCTCCCTAGAACATCATAGCATCAGTATATCAGAAACAAACACGCATATAATCACCTCGTCCACGACGATCCTCAATCCCGAATCACCTGTCGGCATCGACACTTCTGAATCGATACGTTCGTCAAGTGCTGATGGATTGGACCCTGTGGGGCTTTCCGTGAACCTCTTTTGTGCGGTTTTGAAAGCTGAGTTACAGTTGCCCACATCGACGGCGGCGACGAATCTCTTTAAACAGATGCTATCTACTACATATGTATTACAAAAAAACACCCACATGTATACAATTACAATGTAATAATTACTTAAAAAACAATGTGCTTTCAAACAACTTTTTTACCACCCATCATCCTCGTCTTCATCACTTCTCTCAGCTTCCACTGGCCACATCCGTACTTCCTCCACACTCCCCTCAGACGATAACGACTGAGGCTGCAAGACCGTCAAAGCCTCGCGAAACATCCGCTCGGCATGGTTCGCCGCCAGATCAGATGATTCAGGAAGACGATGGGTGGGCACAGGTGGAGTGACAAGGTACGTATTTGTCTTGGATAACGAAGGAAGGGGATTGTATTTGTACGGATGTTCGATGTAAAATGTCGTAAAGAGTGGTGTACGACCTGTCTCAGATGAAGGAAGAGGAGGAGCAAGGGACAGCGTCGCTTCGAGGTACGGTTCCAGGACGGTTCGAGGATCTTCGGTCTCTCCCATAGTCAACGGAAGACCAAAGTACACCACACTCTTTCCTTTGGGCGCTGACATAGTCCCTGGACCAGTGATCAATACTGTGCATGCGTGCGTGCTCGATCCTCTGCCGGATGAGAGTGAGGATGGTGGGAAAACGAGGATGGCGGTGTCCTTATCTCGGTCTTGAGGGGGAGGTGGCGGCGTTGACGTTGACGTTGGCGTTGGTGTTTCTCGCTCCGGCTCTTGACTCCTCTCCTGTTGTGGCGGGGGTGTCGGAGGGGATTGCGAGGTTGGGGGGAGAAGAGAAAAATCTATAATTGCAATACACCTAGCGATGGAGGGTGCTTCCTCTGGACTGGAACTCGGGACCCATCTTGGATCGCCTAATCTCGACAAGGAGAAGGATGAGAGGCACTCTGCCATACGAGGAGAGGCGATTAGTAGTTTACATTTCCACGGGTCGGGAATATCTTCCACCATTATGGTGTGCAGTCCCTGCTCGCCCTCCACATCAGATTCGTCGGAGGGACCTTCAACAGAAAGCACCCTTCGTCCTAGGATGTACACCGCACCATGGACAGCCGCAGAACGACAGAATCCTTGTGTGATTTCTCCCGTTCCCCCGTACTGGCCTATCAAAAACGGGGAAGGGCCGTAACGGCCCGACGACCGGATATAACGGTGGAGACGAGCAAGAGCGGGTCTAACGTGGTCAGAAGGGGACGTGCAGAAAGCGAGGGCGTATCCGATAGCTGACGAGGTAGACTCAGAGAGGCTAAACTTGCTTTGAACGAATTGGAATAAGTCAACGTTGGAATCGACCTCAGGCTCTGATTCCGAGGCAGCAACGAAGGTGAGGAAACGCATGATTCGGCGTTTTTCAACAAGGCTTAGTTCGACACTTTTGAACACGTCTTCTTTGCGGGATGGCACAGACTTGAAAGATGGAGTAGGGCACGAGATGTCATATATAGAGATGGAATCGACGAGACGGAATCCGCCGTACCGAGCGACACCGGAGGAGACAAGGGAGGTGATGGTAGGTCCTATGGAGGGAAAGATAGACGGGCAGAGCGACAGGGCATAGAGCCGTGAGTCACGCTGAGAGATCTCAGGAGAGAGAGCGTTATGGACATGGATATTGGTGTATCGCGTGCTCTGACTTTTTTGCGCCTCTTCAGCCCATTGTATGAGCTCGTCCAGAGAAAGAGAGGCTTCATCGCCGCCGTACCATTTGTCACTGTCGATGTGGGCTACTTTGAAGCCAGCTTTTGAGAGCGCACTGGACAGACTTGTGGTGAATGGGATTGTGCGTAACGACTGACTGGAGAACTCACGCGGCGAGGATGGACTCTGTGAGAGACGTGCCGAGGATGACAATGTCGAATGTGGACTCCATCGTAGCCCTAACGTAGGGTTTGAACCTCGGTAAATATCAAAACCGTTCACAGAAAGCCCCCCCAGAGATTCCAATCCACGTCAGCACTTGGCGAGCATATTGATTCAGAAGTGTCAATGCCGATAGGCCATTCGGAATTGAGGATTGTAGTGGACGAGGTGGTTATTATGCGTGCTCGTTTCTGATGTAGTAGTACTGACGTTACGATGTTACTTAACACTAGGTGGACTCTGACCCTGATATTCCAGTATGTCTATCGCTATCCCGTTTATTCTATTAAAGCCTGACCGACTGCACCCAAGGCGACAATAAGAGTGGGAACGACCTTCCTGTTCTTTCCATCTCATTCTGATCCGCTGGATACTTATAGCCCGAAAGCAATGCACTGCTACCCTCCGCCTCCATCGCCAGGTCTGCAGACGTCCCATCCGCTCCTCCCTCTTCAACGATATTCGTTATGAAAAAAAGATCAAACAACTTGAATCGTTCAGTTCCATTGTATCCTGTGATTCCCAACGTATGTTACACATATCCTGTCGTATACCACCATCGTGATCGAGAGTATCTCTGGGATTACAGCTTCCATGTTCGTTCGTTGGACTCTCGCATACATCTCGACAAGCAGATG